>JAAEAF010002621.1:0-15451 GCA_011037195.1 Triatoma infestans | reverse complement strand
TTTTTGGCCTAATTTGTTTTTTGTCCGGAAGGCTGTCTTAATGCCCAGTTTTTTGAAAAAATTTGTGAGTTTGTACGTGTGGCTTCCAATATATGTGAATGTGGCGAATTTGTCTGCTGTTTTTTTTGTCAGTCCTATTTCGGTGGTGTGGTTCGTTTTTGAGGAGTTTATTAACGATGTTTGTATTGTACCCATTGTTTTCAGCTATTTTGTAGATTGTCTGCAATTCTTGTGTGTGGTTCGCGGGTGTGAGGGGTGTGTATTTAAGTCTGTTCGTTCGGTGTCTAAGTGCAGCTAGTTTGTGTTGGGTGGGGTGGTTGGAATTGTGCGGTATGATAGCATCCGATGTAGTTGCTTTTCTGTATATTCCGTACTCTATTTTATGGTCGGTTCTTGTGAGTTTCATGTCCAAGAAGTTGAGGGTGTTGTTCGTTTCTTTTTCGTACGTGAATTTTATTTTCTTGTTTATGTTGTTAAGGTAATGTACTATTTTGTCTACGTCTATGTCGTTTTGCAATATGAGGAATAAATCGTCCACGTATCGTGCATAAAACGTTACGCCGAACTCCTCTTTCAGTTTGGGTACGTAAGTTTCCTCCATGTTTTGTATAAATATTTCTGATAGTATGGCCGATGTGGGGTGTCCCATTCCCAGTCCGTCGGTAGCGAGGTAGAACTTGTTGTTAAATCTAAAGTAGTTTTGTGTCGTTGTGGTTTGTACTAAGTTCGTGAGTTGGTGGACGAATTGCATGGATTCTTCTCGTTCCAACTTCTGTTTCATTAAATCCAGTGTGTCCGTGATTGGTATGGAGGTGTATAGGTTGGTAATGTCAAGGGACAGCAAACGGGAATTGGGGGTGAGTTTTATATTTTCTGTTAACTGGATTAGGTGTTGTGTGTTTATTATATTGTAAGTGTCATTCATTTTTTCTTTGTTTTTTATTACCGCTGCCAGATGCTGTGTCAACTTGTATGCTGGTGCCGTTGTGTAGTTTACGACGGGTCTGATGGGAATATTGGGTTTGTGTATTTTTGGGAGTGCATTTAGAATGGGTGCTGCGGGGTTCATGCAAGTATATTTGAAGGCTTCGCGGGGTGGTATTACTAGTGTTGCGTTCTTTATAGCATTTTTTACTTGTTGTTGGAAGTTTTTTGTTGGGTCCTTTTTGAGTTGTGTATATAAATTGTTGTTTATGAATTCTAGGGTTTTGTTTACGTAATCGTCGTGTGTCATTATTACCGTGCTGTTAAAACCACAACCGCAGTTAGTGTTGAAGCTAAGTCTCTGTACGAGTCGTGTTGGCACCTTGTCGAAAAAACGCATCCCTGAAGCTGGCGACGCCCGAACCCCGGCGATGACCACAAAACGAAGCCAGGCTTTAAACCACGGAAACATTTTCTCTTATGCTTTCCAGCTCTGCGGAACCAACCACCGCACAACAAATATTTTTTTTATTTTTTTTTATTGTTTCGTTTAATAGTTTACAACCAGACCAGCAGACTTTAATGCTATACATGGTTAGGTATAAATAATGAGAATAATAAAAATCTTAACTAAAATTTAACATTTCACAGAACTGAAAATTTAAATAAGTTATTCATTTAATTAACAAACTATTACGCACTAATGTTCATAACGTCTTGTATCAGTCTAGGTTTAAGTCTTCTGCCGTTTAGTTTATAACCGATCCTTGAAATAATGCTGTTATTAGAGATTTGTAGAGTTTTTATAAAGTTGACGGAAGTAGTTTTTATATAGTTTGCCACTGCTGGCAGTTGCAGTTCCCTATGAAGCTGTTGATTTCGCAAACCAGGCTGCATTCGTTATGATGTATATAACTTTATTTTGAAGGACCTGTATCCGTTTTAATTTGGAACTTGCTGCACCGCCACATACAGGACAGGCATACATTATTACAGTTCTGATAAGTGAAGTGTACAACAGCTTACCACAGATGATTTTTAATTTTGACCTTCTGCTTAAAAGGGGATATAGCTGAGAGAGTCGAGCATATGCTAGGTTTAGTTTTGTGTTGATATGACGGTTCCATGTGAGGCGCCTGTCTAACTGTAGTCCTAGATATTTAACTGTCTCATCGGGTGCTTTATATGGTATTTGATTTGTGGCTATTGTGATAGTCTGTGGATTTTGCAGAATATTAAAGTTTGACTATTTATTATAAATAATGATTTTCATATACATGGCACTGATTACCATCAGGAAGTACTACACAGAAAGTAAAAAAAAAGTCTAGCTTCAATGCCATTTCCTCTATTTCGTACGGGGCATAAGGAAACGTGGACTTGCATAAGGAAAAGCATACTTGACCACATACGCATACGAAAAGCATACGAAATTAGAGGAGCGCACGTTAGAAATGAATCAACAAGGAGCATGGTGGTTTGTAAGCAAGTTAGAAAATCGGAAGTTGAAGTCGTTAGGCCATGTTTGCCGAAGTGGAGAAAATCAGATGCTTGATGGAGTTCAATCAAAAGAGATCTAGCAGGCAGACTGAAAACTGGCTATATGGAATTCAACGACTAATTAGTACAAAAGAAGGTTGGTTCATTACAGGTCATCACCATTAAATTTGATTAACCCAAATTAAAGAAAACTACATCCACTGGTTAGAGCTTTAACTAAAACTTCTAAAATTCGAGGCTAGAAAGCACAAAACTTTTAGAAAAAGTATCTTACGCAAATCTTATTATGAAGATTAATCAAAACGTATATGACAGTCAAACTTGAATTAAAGTTTGGGAAGTAAAAAAATTTACAAGTTTATTAAATAATGTAATAATAAAATTTATTAAGACAAAAATAATCTAAAATTCTCTAACTTGCTAACTTGTCAATATATTTTTAAAACCCATCCTGAATCTGATTTAGAATTCGATAAATTACTGACATCTTTACAAATAAAGTTCTGACTGGCAATCTCCGTCTCTGAATGATCTTAATTTTTTTTTTAAACTTCTTTAAAAATATTGAAGTAACTCATGAACTGATTGAAAATTACAAAGAATTTGGAACCAAATTTGAAAAGCAGTTTATTAAAATTTATTAAAGAAATTGATGTGATTGATGAAGAGAAAAATGGATATTCAAGATTTCTTTATTGGAACATCTCTTTCAGCATCTAAAATAAAAAAAAACTCTATTAAGAACACACATAATTACGGTAAACATGATGCAATACTGATGGCAATATAATTAAAACTCTATAAGATCTATTCCACTGCCAACCTAATATTTTACTAGAAAATTATTTTTGGCATAAGGGCCTTAAAAAAAAGTACTTCAATAAGAAATCATGTTACAGAGAAGTAGCAGAAAGAAAAGTATGGCATACATAGTACAAATTTATCTGCGAAGAAATCTACCAAGCTCTTGCGTTGAAATAGTATTTTCCAGTTGGCAAACAGACTTTGATTATTTGCAAAAGAATTTGTGAAATAATAATCATTAGGCCAGCTATGAAAAGAGAATTAATGGTTATGATTGATGATATTTACTCTGACAATCACGATATTATGGGAATCACCAAATTATACTTCAAAGATATTTCCCGTGATAGCCTGCTTCTTTTTATGGTCATCAATCGGTTTTGGGCGTTCGCCCATCATCAAGATGTTTTGTCAAAACAGTGAGATAACACAGACTTGTATAGAGCAAATTCAATTTATACACTGGTTTCTAAAGTGTTTTGTTGAGACCTAACTAGGTTAAGAGGGGCTATGTTAATACCTGGATGAGTCAACACATGTATTTTCATGTGTTTAAAGGCTTGTATGTATTGTTTCTTTTAAAAATAGAAAACAAGTGTAGATGTGTAACTTAAATTACTGTTTCGAGGAAATTTTCTTTGATAATTAATTATCCACACTCTATTATTAGTTTTTAATTGTTCTTTGAATGTAGAACAAAGCGAAAGACCACTGTGTCAGTTGTAGACTACCGTAAAATAATCAATGTCGAAAAATTATTAAAAAAACAAATTGAATGATCGAAATATAGTATAAATGGCATTTCCGAGATTATCGAGAACAATGATAAATGCCGGTTAACTAACTTTGATCGAAAACCTTAATGTTACTTTCTGATTACCAAATCGAAATTTATTTATTTTGTAAGCTGATTTTTTTGACTCCATCTAATGGCGTGAAAAAAAAACCTGTTATACAAACTTACTGAGAAGCAGACAAGTGCTTCCACAAATTTAACCGATCATTATTCTTCGTAGGTAACTTTCCTTTGAAGAGAAAAACCATCAAATAAATATTTTATACTATGCGGTTCCTTGGTGTTTAATATTGTAATTACAAATAAACTAAATAAGCTTATTAATTTTGGAGGAATTTTTCGAATTTTTATGCATTTTTTCGAATTCGAAAAATTTATGCATTTTAAGATGAAGTTACTGTTTTATGTTGGTTCTACATTCAATTAATGAAATGTTTTTTGAACTTTAATTAATAAATTAGTTTAATTGCTTCAAATATAACGGAGATCATAAATAAATAGATGTTGGATAATGTTTCGAACCTTATTGGGATGGAGTGCCATTAAATCTGATGCAATTTTGGACACTGAATCTACAATCATATCTTTAACGAAATAATTAGGCAATAATTTCAATCTTTGATTTACTACAGAAACAATATCAACTGAGAAGTGCTTAACAAAATCTAGCATCATTAATAAATTATTTTACGCATGTTTAAGAAATTATATTCTACATTCTTTTTTAAAAACAGCATAATCAAATTTTCCGATTAGTTAAAATTTGAATGCGGCTTCTAATTTTGTCAATTGTTAACAGAAATTGTAAACTTAGATTTAAATAAATTGGCTGCCTAATGTTTTACCAACCAATAAAATTTAACAAGAGTTAATCAAATTGATTTACTGTTTTCCTAATTATTAGAATGGATCCTTGCAAACGAAAATAGATGGACCCATTGTACTCACCATTCCTATACTCACTTTTCCACCAGTTTCTGCACCATTAATAAACATCCATGTGTGAGGTTCTCAAGCGCCAGCAACATTTTTGGAAATGGCTGATATAAATTTAATGGAGTCCCCATGGGATTCTCGCAACAAAATTAAGATATTAGCAATATGAGCTACGGTGAACTCAAATATACATATGACTGCCCATCCCATTTTTTTTTATTTTGACTCAACAATAATATCATCAGCCGATACCCAAGACTCTATTAAGCACACACATAATTACGGTAAACATATGCAATACTGATGGCAATATAATAAAAACTCTAAGATCTATTCCACTGCCAACCTAATATTTTACTAGAAAATTATTTTTGGCATAAGGGCCTTAAAAAAAAGTACTTCAATAAGAAATCATGTTACAGAGAAGTAGCAGAAAGAAAAGTATGACATATATAGTACAAATTTATCTGCGAAGAAATCTACCAAGCTCTCGCGTTGAAATAGTATTTTCAAGTTGGCAAACAGGCTCTGATTATTTGCAAAAGCATTTGTGAGAAATAATAATCATTAGGCCAGCAATTAAAAGAGATTAATGGATGAATTAATGGTTATGATTAATGATATTTACTCTGACAATCATAATAAAAATCTTTGCCTTCCCAGTCACCATGAGGTGGGCCTCTACCCGTCATTCCTTCCTCCACATCTTCTGACTATCTTTTCCTTGGTCGGCCTTTGTTTTTCCTCTCCTCTGGAGTATACAAAAAAATTCTTTTCGACCACCTAACGTCGTCCATTCTCATTAGGTGTCCAAACTATCTGGTCAATCTGGACAATTTTTCCAAGACATTATTGCTGCACATTAACCCGCTCTCTGATCATAGAGTTGGGTATATGCTAGATCCTGGAAATTCCACAGCTTCTTCTCAAGAAGTCCATCTCCAGAGCTAACTTTCCCAATTCTCCATTTCCCTCTTTTTCCCTAATAATCCAAGTTCGGCCCTGTAAAGAGTAGCGCCCACGAAGAAAGCGTCAAATATTCTTCTTTTAGTCTCTATGCACACTTTTATTCCACAGCACGGAGCTAAGAACGCTAATTAACTTTATTCCTTGGGCACTTTTATGGGATATATCCCTGTCAAGTGTGCTTTTTTCATCAATAAAAACTCCCAAGTTTTTAAATTCGTCACTCCGAGATAATACCCAGTCATTAATGGAGTCAAAATTGCCCAATTTTATTCCATTAATTCACTGAACATTAAATTTATTTATTGATACCAAGCACATAAAAGTAAGAAAAATAAATAGGACTTCCAATTCTTTATTATGAGACCATAATAAAGTTTATATAGAAAAATATTGATATAGTATACAGTATATATAAATTTCAAAGGCAGTTTTACTGGCTAATAAAGAGGTACTATATTATTTATTTGAATTGTGAATGATTAGTGTGTAAATGATGCGTACCATAAAGAGGGCTTTTCTGTTTGGCCTTTTGCCAATTACTGTTCGAAGCATTAATCAGTAGGGTGTAACGCCACTACTATCACACCGTTATGTTACCAACACAACGGTAAAACACCCACACATTCACTACAATATATTATACTCGCCACAAACAACCGATTTATGAACAACATTTCACTATATACGAACACAAACATTCTCATGTTCTCACGTACAGACCACAAACAGGCACTCTCCCTGCAACAAGGAAAATATCCATTGTATTATTGAGATCTATAATTAAAGCTGAAACCAATACTGCATCATTTCAGCTACCTTTATTTTTTATAAATTCAAATTTCCCATTATTTGCTATTTAGAGTTCACATGAAGTGTGCTTTTCTTTTTTATTTTCTCTTACTGCTAAGGATTCTTTAATTGCGATTTTGTCAAATTTTCGGTATCGAGTTTTCATCAGAATTACACGTTTTTTACAACCGGTCCATCACGGGACAATGAGCTGTAGAGGCTCCTAGGAAGAGAAAATCTAAGGGTAATACAGATAAACTCTTGATTTGCAAAAAACGTTTTTGAGCAATATGGATCTCTAAAGCAGAATTGTGGAGCACCGTCGCCAAACCTTCCAACAATTCTTCCAGTAAAAGGCGTTCCACAGTAGTGTAGGTCGCGGTGGAATAAGCTTTAGCCACTTCCTTTCTAATCTATCTATCCAGTCAAAAGTACTTCGCCGAATAATCAATTCACATAACTTCGTTTCCAACCTCACCATCTATCATGATCTTGATGTTCCCCTCTGTCAATGAATAAACCCATACCTGATTCCGAAATTTCCATAGCAATCGAGTAAATCACCCAAACCCTATCGTCCAATCTTATCCACACCCTCCCTGATAAAAATAATTATATTAAGCTCAATAGAGAAAGTTGTATGAGTGTTCCAGGCCAGATTTTTGTCTTCATTATCATTGAGATTAGTTAAATCCGGGCGCACTTTGAAAAGATAAGCTAAACAACTGAAAGAAAGATTCAATAAAAAACAATAAATACGTATCTAACACAAAACATTAATAATAAAAAATAAATTTTAGACAACCAGCCATCATTAAAATGAATAAATTAAAAAATTGATAAAATTTGCCTTTAATAAATGAAAATTGTTTGGTACATTATTGTATATATATATATATATGACTGAAGATATATCTCGAAATAAAACACTTGGTGTATATTAAGGTCTAACTAGATCTAAATATAAGGTGATATTTCATTATTAACCGTGCCTGCCATAGAATGGGTCCACTGGGACGTGATACAGAGGCTGTGATATATGGGACCATATTATCCAAACATAATAGGGCAAAAATTCTCTAATTATAATACTGCTCCTGGTACAATACCCCTTTGGGTATATTATGTACAATTAAATATTATTATGTATTCTAATGTATATATAAAATACATACAGGTTTTTTTTATAAATAAGTTCTTTTATTATTACATACTACTCATTAATAAAAGCTTAATAATCAACTTTTTGCCCTGTATAAATGTACTGGTATTGAAGTTTAAATTACTAGTATTGAGAATACTAATTATTTATTTATTTAACCTATGGCGCAGTGGACCATGAAGGACCAAGGCTTGCCAGCGTGTGTTAAGAGTACACCATGCTTTCCCTCTCGTCATTTAGTTCGGGCCTTCGCTACCTAGCTTCGCATCTATAGCTTACCAATTTTGCTCACGATGTTAGAACAGCATCGTCTTTGCCCAAATGGGAATCGAACCCTGAATTCTCGCACCAAAGGCAAGTCCGCTAAACCACTAGACCAACGCGTGAGGACAATTTATTAATTTATTTGTAATAAAAACCAATTATCTTTTTAACTTTTTCTGGCTAAGCAGTTGCTCGAGAAATAATATTTCATATTTAATTTAACTTTCCAAAATTTTTAGAACCATCTAAAGCCAATTTAAACAAAAAAAAAAAATCTGGAGTGAAACACTCACACAACTTTCTCTTACTCCTGTTCTCAAAATTATAATTGACAAAGTTTATAGTTTGTGTACCAAATATTACGAAATTCGTCGAAAACTGAAAAAAGCTGTTCAGTAAAAGCGCACTTCCGGCTTACTAATTTTCTTAAAACTTGGAATTTTGCCCATCCATTTATTTCTAATTATTATTGTTTGGATGATGGGGAATTGTATAATCAACTATGATACCACTTTAGAGGAAGCTGTAACCCCAAACCTCCCCTAAAAGTGCCCTTAAATGAATTTTCCCAGAGGAATGTTTTATATAAAAGATGCAGATCATTTCATGTTTAGTGTAACGTCGTAGCCATTTTTGAGAAAATCGCGAAAAAGTGATAAAATCATTTAGTAAAGTGTTAAACAAACGCACTTCCGGTTATCCGATTTTTTTTCAAAGTTGGAATTTCCACATCATATTTAATTCTAATTAACATTATTTAGATGACAGAATTGTCTAATAAACTGAAATAGCAGTTAACATAAAAACCTAACCCCTCCCCACCACCAGAACTGCACTTAAATGAATTTTCCCGATAAAAGTTGTAGCTGTTAGTATGTATAGTTGATATAATACCAAGTTTGATGAAGATCGTTGGAGCGATTTTTGAGAAAATCGCAAAAAACGTAAAAATAAACAAACTAGTAAATGGTTACTTCCGGTTGAGGAATTTTGACAGATGACCCACTGTCAGATCCCATGGTGATAACTAAACGGAACATCAAGTTTCAACTTTCTACGATTTTTCATTTTTGAGCTATTTTGTTCACATACACACCACACACACACACACACAGACCATTTGCTAAAAACCACTTGTTGGGACTCAGGGGACCTCAAAACGGATATTTCCGGTGAAAACTCGATATCGAAAATTTGACACTATTACAATACCTTCCTCTCTTACTAGGAGTAAGAGAAAGTGAATAACCGTCAGAATCATATTCAAAAATATCGTCAATACTGGAAAATCATTTTATTCAGTAATGCTGCACTTGCTGGAAGGCTATATATGTTGATGGAATATAGAGTTGGAGGTTCACGTGATTTTTCGTTTTTGTGAGATAATTTCTCCCTGTAATCATAAACACTAGTATTTTTTCTAAAATATTGTTAAAAAACAATATTTCCCTAAAACTTAATTTAGAAAATTTGATAAGTCGCTATTTCCTCTTACAGCACAAAAAAAAAATGTCCAAATGTGACGATGTTTGAAGAAAACTAGCACAGAGTAGTAGTTCGTCTCATTTAAAAGTTTTTAAAAAAATTCTATTACTCAGCATGTTTTTATTATTATTTTTTTTTTGTAGAAGCTTTCTGCTCCGTCTACAATTTTACCGAATCTTGGCTTTCTTAATTAGTTTTATTTTATGAGTTGCTCAAAATTGGGTTCCACTTCCTGACTCCGAAATTTTTTTTTCCCCCAAGTGCACCTGCAAGTTCGGCCTCATAACAAAGTTCTGTTTAAAAACAAATTGCATAAGCATCTTTATCTATCAGTGTTTTTTGTGGGGTTGGGTGGGGTCGGGAATTTTTTTTTTCTTTTTTGTTTTTTTCTTTATGCTAATTCTATGTGATTAATATATCTAAAACTGGCTAACCCGACCTTACAACACGCGGACAGAGTCAGCTAACTCAATATAGATAGTTCTCTGGGAATTTCATCTTCATGGTTATATCCATGGGTATCGTCCATTCAATTTTAGCTACATGCTTTAATAAGATTAATTATTAATCAGTTGCGTAAGCAAAAAAAAATATTTGTTTTTTTTTTTTTGAAGCACAACAACCTACGGAATAAGGATCAGGAATAATCTTTTCCATTAAATCTTGGTCATGTCCGATATCTTCGGATCTAAGAATGACGGCTTATTTTTTTAAGAAGCAGCATCAATCAATGAAGAGGGGTCTGCTTGGCTCTCTCACCTTTGGTGTAAGGTATCCAAAATTTGTCTACATTGGAGAGGCTCTAGTACTTTATGTCGGCGAATTCTAATTTGACGCATCACTGATATTGAATCTGAAATCGGAATTACGTCTTACACGAGACACAGAAGTTAATTAATGAAACAATACCTTTGTGAGTGTGATGATTAGAATAAGCGGGGAGTAGAATGGGCCCATCTATAGATTAAATACAGTCTATCTTCTGTTAGAAGGACCATGGTAGAACAGAAATAGGGCAGGTATTAGAACCCTAACTGTATCTTTCAATCATGCGCATTAAGATTCTGCTATCATAAGCATTGTAAAAAAGTAGTTAGTTACAAAATAAAGTATTATAGAAGAAAGTTTTCTATAACAAAATGCAAAAAAAAAAATCAAGGTTAAAGCAAAGAAAACTCAGTAAAGCAAGAAAAATAATGGCCGAATTATTCAAAGTAAGATGTAAAGCGCCGCATAGGGTTAGCGCGGTGCGCAACAAACCAACATACTATTTGTCTTTTGATAACCTCTGTAAAGCTTGAATTTTTTATATGGTTTCCACCAGGTTCTATATCGTTTAGTGCCCTCAAGAGTGTGCTTACATATGTTTGCATAAAAAAAAAAAATATGTAAAAACTAACACTAAAACATGATGTTCATATAATATGAATACAGTAATAAAATGTATGTTCTCCAATAATACTTTCTTTTTTTTGTGCTAACTTCCTAATCTGACGATAATATCGATGGATGCCGCTGATGAATCACTTACATTCCAATTTATTTAATTAAATATTTCAGCAGATATTGTTCGGACACCAAAGATGTCTGAAAACGTCGAATAAACTTTTAAAGGTAAAAAGTTTTTTCCTGTGGCCCCAGCCAACAAATATTTTGCTTGTTTGGGTAACAATAGTTGATTGTTTGGGGGAGGGGAGGTAGACGTCATAAATGCAGTAAAAGAATTTCAAAATTTAGGCTCAGTTATCCACGATCTGGTAGCTCCGAGGCAGATTTAGATTACAGGGCATTTCAAGCAAAAGGTGCATTCAAGATGCTAAATGGTGTTTTGTACAATAGGGTGATATACAACAGGCAGGTAAAGAAGAGGATCTTGCGGGCAGTCATAGAAAGCATATTAACCAACGGTGCGGAGAGACGGAACTTAGGCGAATGTCAGAGGAGTAAATTGCTGGCAGTGAGAATGGATTGGATAAGGGCAGACAGGGTATCAGGCTGGAAAGAAAGAAAAATGAAGAAGTAAGAAAATTATGGAAATGGAATTTCCGAGAAGGAAAAAATAGAAAGAAAAGCGTTGCAATGACATGAAAGACGTTATGGCCATGTCAAAAGAATGGATGAGAGGAAATGGCTAAAAAACTATTATAGAATGTGTCCGCAGAGACGAAGAAAGCATGGGCGTCCGACATCTATCGGAAAAGCAAAGATTGTCCTAATGGTAAATGCACGCGGCATCAGGGGAGAAGGATTGCCAAAACAAGGATGGGAAGTGGATTGAAAGAGGTGGCGGAAAAAAAGCAGGAATGCAAAACCATCGCTGAATGTGGAGGAGCCTTTGAAAGATGAAAGAAGAATAATTTCGAAACCTTAAAGAGATTTAGGAAGCAGATTTTTTTCTTCTTACCCAGGACAAATTTTGACACTGAAATACATAAAATATTAAACTTGGAATTTTGCAAGCAAGTTAATGTTAAAGAAATAATGGCTAAAATAAAATTTGTTATTTGTAGCAAGAAAGTCATGAGTTTGAATGACTTTCCCACGATTTTAGCTCGGAATTTCCCGTTTCCGTGGGAACTTCGGAATAGAGGTACTTATAAGTAGTTGAGAAGAGGTTCAGAGAGAGCGCCACCATTGCAACGCGTCTGCGTGTGTCTATTTCTGCCAACCTCGCCAAACGCTCGGAATTTCCCGTTTTCGTGGGAACTTCGGAGAAAAAGTATATATAAACACTCTTATGTAGAAATGACACGTGTAAAAATTTCAAATCAATCCATCGACTACTTTTCGAGTTATGCGGCCACAAACATACGGATGCTGAATTTTTATATATATAGATGATACAATTATATAATAAATTGAAATAGCAATTTACAGAAAAACATAATCCCATATCTCCCCAAAAAGCCCCCAGAATTGTTTTTGGGGGGGAGAAATGTTGCAAATAAAAGTTGTAGCTCTTTATATCGGTAGATTATATATCAAGTTTAATGAAAATCGTTAGAGCCATTTTCGAGAAAATCGCGTAAAAACGTTCAGAAAAATGGTATTTCCGGTTGAGGAATTTTGACATACAACCTAGAGTCGGATCCTACGGGCTGATACCTAAAAGGAATATCAAGTTTGAACTCTCCGCGATTTTGAAGTTTGAGCTAAGATGTTCTCATATATACACAGATCATTTTCAAAATAACTTTTTTGGACCTGAGGAGACCTCAAAACGTGTATTTTCTATGAAAGGTCGATTTGGAAAATTTCACACGATTACAATACTTCCTTTTACTGGAGAAATAGAAAGTAAAAAAATTATGATAACAGAAAAGGGACAAAACAAGTAGTCGATCATGTTCACTAAGTAGGACAATTTGTTTTACATTTTTAAGACCAGTCGATTAAGAGAACACTAAAATTTCTTATTCTCTTAAAAAAAAAAAAAAAAAAAAAGGAAATAAAACTGAAACGAAGCTTAAAAAAAAAAAATTGATGTGTAACAATCACATAACTTTCTCTTAATGCAATGATTACCATTCTAATCGATAAGTTTACTACTTTTTTTTTTTACTTTGTTACTTTCTCTTACTCCTAGAAAGAGGATGTATTGTAATCATGCCAAATTTTCGATATCGAGTTTTCACCGGAAATATCCGTTTTGAGGTCCCTGAGTCCAAAAAAGTGGTTTTTAGAAAATGGTGTGTGTGTGTGAACAGTATAGCTCAAAAACTAAAAATCGTAGAAAGTTCAAACTTGATATTCCGCTTAGGTATCATCATTGGATCCGATAGCAGGTTATCTGCCAAAATTCCTCAACCGGCAGTACCACTTTACTAGTTAGTTTTTTCATTTTTTTGCGATTTTCTTCAAACCTGGTATATCAACTATTCATATAGTAATGTACATCTTTTATTTACAACATTTCTCTAGGAAAATTCATTTAAGGGCATTTTTGGGGAACGGGGTGGGGTCAGGTTTTCCTCTAAAGTGCTATTTCAGTTTATGACACAATACTATCATCTAAATAATATTAATTAGAATTAAATGTGTTGCCGAAATACCGAGTTTGAAGAAAATCAGAAAACTGGAAGTGCGTTTTTACTGAACAGTTTTTTTTTTTTTCCAGTTTTTGTGATTTTCTTTATAAAAACACCGACGAATTTCATTAAATTTGCTACACAAACTATAAAGTTTGTTGTCAATTACAATTTTGAAAACTGAAGTAAGAGAAAGTTTTGCGAGTGTTTCACACCAGATTTTTTTTTTTATTCGTAATATATAGCTGATACCTTACTGTGGTAATGGAATCGTTTGATGTGATTCCTGATGTAGTAGATGTCTTGAAGAGGGCGGAAGTTAGTTAGAGATTTGGAAGTTAGTGTTCGAATTATTAAAACGGATTTTATAAAAATTAACTGTATTTGAACAATACTTTAGACGTAAAAATGGTAACTAATAATAACAAAATACTTAGGAATAATAGAAGATAAATAAGTAATAAATTAGAATGATAAAATAAACGAACTAGAATGCACTACTAAAAGATAATAAGTTTAAATGAAACTGTGTATAGTCGTGTAAACTGCTGCTCGTGTATATAGACGTGCTCGTATGGTCGTATATGATATAATAATCCTCTCGTTGTATATGATGTATCGGTGTTGGCCACACTCACACCAAGACATCTGGCCTAGTGTGCGACCTTCGTAGTTTGCTGACCTTATTTAGGTCAGTGGCCAACCTTATCGGTGCTTGCTTTGATGTAAAGTATTGAAAAGGGCTTTGTTGTTTGTTTGGCCGGCGTTGTCTTGAAGACGGCGGCCTGCTAGGTCGCTGGTTATAAATTGCTCTTTTATTACTGCCATCCTTAGTTAAGATAGCAGCTGGCTGGAACCACTTTGACATTGGCATGTTAGTTTGTTAGTATTCAAGGGAATACAATCTGACTACATTGGACGACCAATCTCCTCCTCAGCAAACTATTGTTCAGCCAATTAAGCCTAATTTCTACAGTTCCCCTCAGAAATGAATAAATAAATTTCATTTAGGAAAAAACTTTCAATTAAAAATTTATGATTAAGTGCGGTAAAGCAAACTGGAGTTTTAAACCTCTTTGGAGCTGTTTTTCGATAGCACAGCAAAAATTTCGGGGAAAAAATCAGTAAAGCTGCCCCCCCCCTTCCGATTAACAAACAATTCTCTTCAAATTTGGAATTTTATCAATCAATTGAAAATTAAAAATAACTGAAAATTGTACTAAATGATACTTTGGTGGAAAGCTAAACTTTGCAAACTCCCTTCAAAATCTTTAATTTATATATATATATATATAATATATAACAGTAGTCTGCATTGCCATAAAATGTTATATATTAATTGTTACTAATAATATTTACAGAAAGGACGTAATAATTAAAGTTTTGTAAAAAAACAACAAAAAACAGAGAATGTATAAATTCTAGATGGATAAATAGCGGTAATATTAAGAAGTTGATTTAAACTAAAGTCAACACTAAATTAAATATTCATGTATTTGCTTTAAGACAAAATGAAAGTCCTCTTAGCTAGGGAGAATTGGTTAAAATATAGAATAAGATAAATACAAAATTTTGCAAAATGTCAATACAAAATGTTTTAATATCATCTTAAATAAAATAAAACTTGTTATCTACATTAATGAGTTACTTACCACCATGTGTTCAGGGCAAATACATTTGAATAAGAAATAAGTAACAAATCTGGTGTGAAACACTCACACAACTTTCTCTTACTCCAGTTCTCCAAATTATAATTGACAGCTTTTATAGTTTGTGTACCAACTTTAATGAGAT
>JAAEAF010002620.1:0-115886 GCA_011037195.1 Triatoma infestans | reverse complement strand
AATAAAAAATAGAAACAACATAAAATATGAACTTAAAATAAATATTTTCAGCATTTTTTTATTAATTTTTTAATTAACCATATAAATAAATTAAATAAAGAGTATGAAATATATAGAACATTTAAATTTATTTTAAACTGTTGTTGTAGAACAGATCAATATTAAACTAAATCACAACTATTAAATAATCTAAATCACAACTATTAAAAAATATGTGGCACCTATAAGAGTAAAGTATGGAAATAACTTAGGAAATGTACTTACACAAATTTTCAGTTAGAATTCCAGTATTAAATATACTAGGGATGAGCAATTCATATAGTAATGCTCCAAATAGCATATTGAAAATTTTTATCGGGGTAAAACTTATTACCTTTTACCTTTTTGGAAATAAAACTGGAAATTTTTTATACGCTAAGCAAACCTTAGAAATTATTGACAATTTAATAAATTGTATCTCAAAACATAAATATAAATTATTTATTAATGGATCATAAAGCTAGACAGCGATAGATAATTCAAAATTGTATCTGGATTCTAAAATTGCATCAAGATCCTGTCTTTTGACAGTTATTACTAAACTTTTCCAAAAGGTTTTTGAAATTATTCTTTAAAATTTCTGAACTTTGAAGAAGCCAAACATCATCATAAAATATGGTCCTATTTCTATTAGTACGTCCCGTATAATACTAAGAGACTTTGCCCAATTAAATGGTAGCCCTTGATTCTCTAAGAGATCAATCTGTCTTCTAAAACATAT
The DNA here is from genome assembly GCA_011037195.1 of Triatoma infestans. Lineage (NCBI taxonomy): Eukaryota > Metazoa > Arthropoda > Insecta > Hemiptera > Reduviidae > Triatoma > Triatoma infestans. The sequence goes on along the minus strand of JAAEAF010002620.1, from coordinate 115,126 downwards.
TCTCGGGATAAAGTCATCAGGTATCATTTAAAAATCATACCACCATTTAAAAATTCTCTTAAATACTTTAAACTTTCAAGTGATGTTGAGATGTCTCTCTTCTCACATATATATACCGGGGTATGCACAGGCATATTCAACAGAAGCTTTAGAAATGTAATTTGTACTTTCTCCGAAAAAATTACAATATTGTATATCTCAGATTTCCGAGGAGGAAAACATTCGATTTGCTATTCTGTAATATTTGTAAAATTTGAGGACAGCCAGCCAATTGACTTTTAGAGATGAAATATTTACTAGCAGTTCTACATTTTCCAAAGGGAAGAAAAAGAAACATCAATATAGTTAAAAGTATATTTCAGAATTATCGCTTCATTATATAGGTAATATAAAATTTTAGGAGTTTTCACTTAAAATACTATATTATAATAGTACAACCGTTAACTTTTTACAGTAACAATTGTGAAATTTGTCTAAAGTATTTTCTATTGTTTTTGTATTTGGCAGTAATACTTTACATATTGTGAAGTGAAGTTTATTTATTTCAACAGTAATTAAGTAATATCACTATTTTTAAAAAGTAAATTGTGTGTGTTTTTAACAAAACATGTCTCTATACAATGTTTATTACTACCCAAAGTGGTTAAAATTAGGTGACCTAATTTTATTTGCATGTGTAATGTACTATCACCCAAATATTGTTACACCATCTACAATCACCAATTTATTGGAGTGCGTTAATTCTTATTTCTAATTTTATACGCATTATTATTATTTTTTTTTTTTTTAAACTGAGGCGTGTCAAAATCTATGGTCATTGGCGCGCGGCCTCCGGACAGTGAGCTGTACAGGTTCCTAAGAAGAGAAAATTTAAGAACAGCAGCACAGCTAGACTCGAACTCGGGACCTCAGCATGGGAGTCCAGTGTGCTAACCACTGAGCTAATCCCTTCCCATATGTTAATTAATAATTACGTTACTACTAACATAAATTAATAAATAAAGAAAATAATAATATAAAACAATCTGAGTGTATATTAATTTTCATGGAAGGGGGGGGGGGGCGACCCTGCTCATTAATGAACTCATAAAGGCTGTGAACTTAATTGGAATAAATCCTTTTCTAATCAATAGACAATAAACTGTTATAAACAAATTTTTAACGAATAAGTTGATGAAAAGAAATTTTAATAAAAAGCATGAGTGGGGGGGGGGGCCTTTGTTAGGTAAATATATATTTTTATACACTATTTTCTAATGTCTAATCATAATTTATATTAATTCCACTTTGTCATTAAACACAACACAAAGTAACATAACCTTATAACCTTCCCACATAATATATACAACCAACAAGTGTGAGTGTAACAGAAGCAATAAATTGAAGTGACCTCTCTATATGAACTTGGTGAATTTAGTTTGACGATAGATGAAAATCCGAAACCGGTCAGGAAAACTATAAATATACATAATATGACAGATAAAATACTAGATGTTAATAAGCATTGCGGACCCATCCACAAATTCAAATATATATTTGTTATGGTTGGTCACTGTGCAAGTCTATGTTATTTTACACTGTTTTGACAAAAACATCCTGATGATGGATGGATGCCCGAAACCGGTCGACGACCACAAAAAAAAAGATGCACGCTATCATGGAAAATATCTCTGATAACTATATAATTATTGGAATTTTCTTCCGTATTAAAAAAAAAAATCTGGTGTGAAACACTCACACAACTTTCTCTTACTCCAGTTCTCAAAATGATAATTGACAAATTTTATAGTTTGTGTACCAAATTTAATGAAATTCGTCGAAAACTGAAAAAAAATCTGTTCAGTAAAAGCGCACTTCCGGTTTAGCTAATTTTCTTGAAACTTGGAATTTTGGTCATCTATTTATTTCTAATTAATTTTGTTTGGATGATAGAATTGTATAATCAACTTTAGCGATAGCACGTTTGATGGAAAATGCGAACCCCAACCTCACCTAAATCGTGCCTTTTCCTTCTTAATTTCCCCTTTTTCCTTAAAACAAGTGGTCCAGCGAGAAATGTTTTAGATGAAGAGTGGTGATCTTTCATGGTTAGTTTAATATACGAAGTTCAAAAAAAAAAATAGTTCGGAGCCATTTTGAGGGGGATAAATTGCGAAAAAGTGAATTAAATTCATTTAGTAAGGTGGCTAAAAGTTAATCGCCCACTTCCGCGTTATCTGATTTTTTTCCAAACTCGGAATTTTCCAAAAAAACATATTTAATTCTTACATTAACATTATTTGGAGCGGAAATGTCCATAAACTGAAAATAGCATTTTAGATGGAAACCTAAACCCACCCCTCTCCCAAAAGTGCCCTTCAATGCATTTTCCCGGAGAAATGTTTCTAATAAAAGTTGTAGCTCTTTGTATGTGTGGTTGATGTTTGAAGTTTACAGAAAATCGTCGGAGCCATTTTTGAGAAAATCGCAAAAAAGGAAAAAATCCAACTAGTAAAGTGGTACTTCCGGTTGAGGAATTTTCACAGATAACGTAGAGTCAGATCCCACGGTGATACCTAAACGGAATATCAAGTTTCAACTTTCTTCGGTTTTTCGTTTTTGAGCTATGCTGTTCACACACACACACACCATTTGCTAAAAACCACTTTTTTGGACTCAGGGGACCTCAAAACGGATATTTCCGGCGAAAACTCGATATCGAAAATTTGACTAGATTACAATACTTCCTTTTACTAGGAGTAAGAGAAAGTAATAATAGTATCGTAGTAGTCTAGCATCAAAAAATCCCCCCCCAAAAAAAGTGATAGGTCTATATATATCTGCCTGGACAGCCAAGTTGCGCTGAAGACGCTGAGTTCATGTGTCTTCACTTCCAGGTTGGTGTTGAAATGTTCTAAAAGACTGGAAGAGTTTTCTTCTCTGAAGGATGTGCTTCTAGTCTGGGTACCAGGTCACATTGGAATTTTTGGGAATGTGGAGGTGGATAAGTTCGCCAAATTAGGCGCATCTCTCCCTTTCATTAGCCCCAAGCCTGTTGTCGGCATGTCTTCTAGCACATGTCTGTCAGGCTTTTCCAGTCATGGACAGCTTCACAGCATTTATCCTTATGGATGAGCTCAGCTGGTCATCGGGGGTCCGGACAAGGCCACTAGTGAGACGTTGCTGTGTTTTTCACGGAACTCTCTCAGGCACCTGGTTGGATCCCTTATTGGACATTATGGTTTTAGGAAACTTCTCTTCGTAATGGAGGAAATTAGGTTCAGGACCTTTGGTCAGAATAGGATGTCTGTGGAAGAGCTTAGACTATTTCCCCTTAAGGTTATTGTCCAATTTGTTCAGACTGCGGTGAATCTTAGGGATTAGACCCGGGTCTGGATATTTGTTCTAGACCTGGTTTGTTGTTATTTTTCTTGGGGTAGCTATATGGGCCCAGTGGGGCTTTGGATGGCGTAGGGTTTGGTCCCTCCGCATAGACAAATAATACTCTCTGTATAGTTGGAATACCAAATTTAAAAAAAAAATTCAACTTAGCCGTTTACGAGAAAATTCCAAAAAACTCAGCTACCAATTCTGTAAATTCTCATTTTCTGTTAGTCGGAAATTCTTCAAATATGAAGTTCAATATTATATAGATGGTAGTATCATAAATTATACTGAAGTAATACTTTGACGAAGCTTAAGTTGTTACTTCCTCAGAAACACCAAAAGTCAATTTTCTAGAAAAAGTTATTCAGATAAAATGGTGCTCATAACTATGTGTGTAGATGTATACAAATACCAAGAAAATCGTCCATGAGAATAAGATGCCATTTATCTTTAAAAGTTCATAAATTGCCTTATAGAAGAGATCTGATAATTATGACATCAAAATGTTAATCCAAAAAAATGTAAATAATTCGTGAACGAACGAACATAAAAGAATTGACAAGTGAGAGTGTTTCTAGTCAGTAACCTGCTGGCCCATAGAGGTGAAGCGGGAAGTGAACGCGCGCACAAACTAGGTCATTGCCAGCTCCAAGTTTCCCTCTCTACCGATTATAGCAGCACTGGTTACTCACCCTTGCATAACACTAAACTCCTTTTTTTTTAGTTTCATAAATCTCCAACAGGCTTAATTAAATAATATTAAAAGAAAATAATAATAATATAATTAATAAGATAAAAGAACCATTGAACATAATATTTTGCTTCAATAAAGTTTTTTGCACAGTCGGAAGTGTTATGTTCCATTAATGTACAAAACTGTCATCACCTTACTTTTATCATAGCGTTCCCTAAATACGTTGAACTAATTAAATTGTAATGCCCAACATCGCAACCCACTTTGGGAGCTGTGCCTCCAGAACCAAGTTTTGTTTTCCCAAAAAAATCTAGTGTGAAACACACGACTTCTCTTACTGCGAAATGGCAAATTTTCTTCACATTTACAATAATTCTTATTAGTGTCTAATACCGTCGGCATTTTTATAGAGAAAATCCAAAAAAACTGAAAAAACCTATTCTGTAAAGTCCAAACGATTAATTGCAACATCTTATAGGTACTGCAGGACAACTCGAGCAGTGTGACATCTGGCGTTATCTTGCACAAATAAAAAATTATCACCGTCTCTTTCGGCAAGTGGCATAACATATTGCTGAATAATTTCCTGAACATACCTCTGGGCGTTTAATGTATCGGTGTCAACAATGTGTAGGTCTGTACGTCCATCAAAACTTATGCCTCCCCATACCATAATCCCACCTACATCAAAACTCACGTTTGGAGAGATATTAGCCTCTGCATATCTCTCCCCTTGTTGCCTCCGCACTCTCATCCTTCCATCTGGAGAGAATAGAATGAATCTCGATTCGTCTGTGAATAAGACACGTCTTCATTCTTCTACTGTCCAACTGAGTTCACGAGAATATTGAAGTCTGGCTACTCTATGGGCTCTGGAAAGAAGAGGGCCAGTAGCGGCTTTCTTGGAAGCCAAGATGGCAGCATTCAACCTTCTTCTAACTGTCCTAGTTGAAATGTGGACATCACGGACAGATGCGATCAAATGTCATAATTGATTACTAGTGACAAACCTGTTTCGTAAGACATTCAGCGGAATAAATCTCTCATCTGTCAGGGTTGTACTTCTAGGACGGCCTATAACATGCCGTCGGACGTAGCTACCAGTCTCCCTACGGCGTGCTAAAATTCTTGAGACAGTGGATTGGTTCATTCGTAGTCTCTGAGCAATTGTTGCTTGATTTAGCTCTTCCTCATGTAATATCACCTAACGTACTGCAATTTCTTCCGAATAATTACCAGGAAGAGCCATGTTAAGATAAAAAAAAAAGGAAGAACTGACAGGAAAAAACAACAAAAATATGTAGGAGAGAGAAATTACCACAAGCAGTGAAAGTGAAGAACTGGGATTATTATCGTGTTTTCAAGAGTTCAGAGAATTAGTCATATAAAAACATAAACCAAATGGTTTATTCTCTTATTTCTCCTTGGATCAGAGTTAATTTACAACGAATGGTTAAAAAAAAGAAATGCTGTAATAGACTGAACATCAAATTACATCATTTTGAAATTGTATGCAAAACTTTTGTCCAACTGTTTATAATATTTAATCCGAGAATAAAGTGTTATTCTATTTGCCATTCTCTGACAAAAAAAAAAAAAAAAACAAGTTGAATGTATAAAAGTATTATTTTATTCTCTTAAATAGATAAATATTTCTTTATCTTCCAGAAAAATTAATTATGTAACGTATGGTGTCCATCATCAGGACTACTCAAGGAGATCAGGAGTAAAAATCTAATAATAAATGAACTTTTCTGGAAGATAAAGGCATATTTTTCCTTGGTTTATGTGCAATTTTAACTACACTCAATTAACCAAATTATTTACATTGAAATTTAATAATGCCATAACAACACCCAACGTCTGGAGGGACTTAAAAAATAGTAAACCTTTTAAAGTTAAGATGGTATAAATATAATGAAGTTGTACTGTACAACATTATTAAAGTTATTTTAGGTTAAAATTGACAATAATCCTGTAAACAAGTTGCGTAGTGAACTATTGTGTTTATACATAGACTAACATCTAAACATATCTGCACTGAATGTTAAAAAGGTTGAGATGACTATAAATACAATATATAATATATTCTATGAACTATCATAATTTAAAAATACGGGCACTATGCTTAAGGAAGCGTTCCAAGGTTGAACTACGCAGGAATTTTTTACTTTAGACTCCCTGCACAATGTTTTTGTAAGAGACAAAATGATCATTTAAATTTATTAATATACAATTATCTTAATTACAATAAATATTTATATTACTAAGAAAAATAGTAAAAATTTTTGTATAAATACAAGTGTACTGGGAATGAAAAGAATGGGAGCGGAATGATTAAAAAAGGAAGAAAGCTGTTTTGCGAAACTGCACAATTCTCTTCTAATCTAGTTAACAATTCTGTCTAACTAACTAATCTGATGAACCGCCGTACATATCCTGGCAGCCTTATCACCTCGCAATACCATATCCTTTAAATAGTTATAGTTGAACAATAATCAGAGTGTGAAAGTTAAAGATTGCTGTTACTTAGCCTTCCATTGTAACTATTCCTTCATTGCAACATTCTGTTAATTTAAAATATATTTTACGTTTTGCAAAAGTATAGTTTAATAATTCAATCATTAATTTCCCCATGACATCAATTCCATTAATTTCAGTCCAATTTCAAAATATTACAATTGTTTCAAATGCTAATTTTTATTATTAAAATCTAGAAAACTGGTGGAAAAATATTTGATGTTTACGATTATAATATAAATTAAGAGAACCATGTGATGTCCCAAAATATTGTCATATTATTAAAGGAATTCCGTTGCTGCCACTGAAACTGCGCACAGTTAAGGTTTCATAGTACTGGGGGCCTCTTCTAAGTTTTATTTCTGATAGAAGCATAGTTTTTGTATAAAAATAAAATTACGTATAAACCGAAAATAAAATTGGGTTGCTACAATTTGGTAGCACAATGTTAGTGAAAGAATTAAATGGTGCATATTGTTCTCACATATTTCAAGAAAAAAAATCTGGTGTGAAATACATACATTTTATCTATAAAATTGACAAATTTTCTTTAACTTGGCATTTTTACTTTCTCTTACTGCTAGTAAGAAGAAATATTGCAAAATTATATTATAATTATTAAAATTTTCGAAATTAAGTTTTTACCGGAAATATTCACCAATCACGTCATTTTTCACGTCTGAAAAGATTTCAGGGAAAATTTCTTTTAGAGGCTTTCAAGAAAAGCCTATTGAATGCTTTCCTCTAGTGTAACATCCAATACGAGGGTCATTCAATATGTAACGAGACAAATCGCTGTAGCTCAGAAACGGTTGGTTTAATCAATACAATAGTTTTAGTGCATCAAGTTGGCAGCCTTGTGCTTAGTTTCTCATCAACTGTTCGAGAGTATTTGGTAAGCATAACCTCAAATGTACTCAGTTCACAATGGCGAGTCCGCTCGAGCATTGTACCTTGGATGAACAACGCTCAATGATTAGATTTTTAGTTGCACAGGGTATCAAAGATAGTGAAATCCACGAAAATATGTTGAAAGTGTTCGGGAATAATTGTTTGAACCGTTCGAACGTTTACAAATTGGTAGAACAGTTTAAAACTGGCCTGTAACGAGCAACGAAGTGGACGACCGGTTGAAGTTGCAATTTCTTCCCTCGAATCTCGCATTTTTGCCAGAAGCATACACAAATTAGAAAAACGATGGGACAAGTGTATAAATGTTGCTGGGGGGACTATGTTGAAAAGTAGCCAAAGTTGTATTGATTAAATTAAACTGTTTTTGAGCTACAGCGATTTGTCTCGTTACTTATTGAATGACCTTCGTATAAGAGTAGGGATTAGCGTGGATCCCGCGGAGGACCTGGGTTGGTGTTCGTTCAGCTGTGCTGGCTTTTTCCTTTCTAGGAGCCTCTACCGCTTATGGCCTGGAGATATGCAGCCGAAGTGCAATGCCTGGACTGTAACGAGAGAACAAAGCCCAGAGCCGGCAGTGTACTGGGAAGGCTCAGGGGGGGACACAATTGATCCTTTAAGTCGCAATGCACTATCCTCTAAATAAAAATCGAATCTAATATATGCAAGATTTCGCACATAGATAAATTCCGTGAATTTTAAACTTCATCAATTGGAAGTTAAGATATGAAAAGAAAATCAAATGTGTGTATCACAATCATAATTTTTTCTTTAAATCCTTAACGTGATTTGGATAAATCAAGTATCGCTCATATTGCAGTAATCTTCTTCAGGGTAGTAGCAGCTTGATCACTAAAGCAACATTGGCAAGAATCGCAGTGGATGGTTGTAAAACAAAAAGGTAGAGGTACTTAATCTAATTTCGTCCTCCAATTTGGATTTGTGTGCGAGGTTTAATTTTCTCTCCTATGCTCTTGGCCTTTGATGTTGAGGTCTAAACCTCCCCTTCATATTGTCAAAGTTGAAGCCTTCTTTTGTTCTGGAAAATCATGATTTTCCTTTTTTTCTCTGAACATGGGCAGCCATGTTCTGCTGAGACATAATCTATCATCTCTACAAAAGTGCTTGGGATAATGTCTTAGTATTTTCTTGGTGTTATAGTGCTTGATCGCACAAGTTACATAATATTTCTGGCGATGTTCTTCAAAAAAACTGTGTTATAATAAGAAATAAATAATTGAAATAAAGGATCCAATTCAGTCAACTAAGCAGAAATAGACGACATAGCTCGTGCCAAGATCGCCATTCTTGAAGAATGGTGCTGTGTAGATATATAAGAAAACAGCCTCAAAACCTAAAATATTCTTGTTGCTAATATTTTTAGTATAAGCTGTTTTTGGAATAAAAATAAATCTGGTCGTCTATAATTTAAATTTAAATAATTTGTGGTTGATTTAATTTTATTCCAAATATCTGTGAACTACACTGACTTATTAACTCTCAGCTACAATTCAGGTTTAAGAACAAATGAACTATTTGGGTTTGATAATTAAACTTTTCTTTTAATAGATAGTCCAAATTATGGTTTATTAGTAGAATATTATAAGATGTTGCTTTGATAGACGTGAAAATGAATGTTATAATTTCAATTACAGCATTTGATGAGCGGCTGGCTGCTGGATTACAGTTACAGGTGTCAACCAGTAGACTATTCACACAATCCTACCGCACTTAGGGTATGTACTCATTATCGCATATAAATAATACGTCATTTACAAAAATTTATCAGTATTATCTTTCAGTAGTATTAGATTTCTTTTCTAAATCTGTAATGTTCCCTTTTAAACAAGAGAAGGAAATGGATGGCTCTTCGGCCTAAAAGTAAATACTATCATTCTTTTGCGAATATTTATTAATATAATTCATTCATAATCTTAATTTCTTAAATAAAAACAAATAACAGTTGAATTTAATGTTTGAATGACTTTCATCAAGATTAAATCATCACTTTGATTAAGATTCCAAACTATGTAGCATCATTCCTCATTTTCCCGGTTCATTACTTAATTCAAGACATTCTCAGTGAGAACTATGTAAAATGGTGAGACAACTTTTTAACTTTACAAATTAAATTTCAATGTTAATTTAATATGTTCATTTTGAAATTCATCTGATTATCAGAACTGCAAACAGAAATGTGTTAATTTCAGAAATAGAACCTGCAATAACCAGTTAAGGCATTTCATTAAAAAAAAATTTTTAAAAAATCCAATCCAATAACCTTTCTGATAAATTGCTCATTTAGCAGTTTATTAATAGTAATAATAACAATATAATATTTATAAATTCTTCAATTTCCGGGTATGCAATTCTGAATATTTCAGAAGAAAAAAAAATGTATTTTTAACATTCTAAGAATTTTATTTTATGCTTGCCAATAAATTCGAATAATTTAAATTTCAAGTAGATAAATTAGCAGAGAGAGAGAGTGAACCCTTTGCCGTATTGAACAAAAGAGTGGCTGCACAACTTTATTGCGTGTTGATTGATTTAATCAATCAGCATGATTTAATTTAGAGTTTTTGGAAAAGGTATTCAATTTATTTAATATGTTTTGCATTTTGCAGATGGCGAATCTCTGTTGGTGGTATTATATATCAAAGTTGACAGAATTTATGGATACGGTAATCTTTTCAAATATTAACTAATTATAATAAAAATATTTTTCTATTCCGTTAATTTCTATCTCATATTATCTAATGATTTACAAATTTTCTTAAAGCTTGATTTTGTTTAGAAAACAAGTTCGAAGGCTCTGTGCAGAATTAACTCAGCAGGAGATAAGCTAGAAATACATTCTTTAAAACAATTCTTCTTGATTTAATTTGTAACAGATTTGATCATGATTTCGGTGCTGTATAGTGTGCGCTTTGCCGTCATGTTTCTGGTGAAGTGTGCACTCTACCGTCATGATTCTTGTAGTATGCAATCTACCTTCATGATTCTGGTTTAGTATGTACTATCCACAAAAATTAAAATTAAACCAGATATTTTCAAAACATTTATTAGCATATCTGGTATTATATCCGTCGTAGTATGTATATTACGGATAGATTGTGCATGCTACGACGGACAAAATACCAGATGTTATCCAGCATTGCGCAGATCCATCCACATATTCAACATTTATTATCATGGTTGAACTTTACTTTATGGTCATCCCTCATGTTGTTCAGCGTGCGAAAATAGAACAGTGATCTACTTGTTTTCGAGTTTGGCCGGCTATGGGTTTCTTCTTCTTTTTTTTCTTTTTTTTTGTCAACGGGTGTTATGGAGCGCGGATGCCCCCATAAAAGATATTACTGAATGCCTTACTCTAGTAAAGTTATACTAACTAGAGTAGAGTATGTATAACCTTACATATTTTATACAGTAGATGTCATTAGGGCTGGAAGAGCGCACACTATACCGGCACCATAATTTCTAATTTCTTAAACAGAAAATATACCGCATCATAATGATTTGAATTTCTTTTATTTGTAAGATACATGTTTTTTAATACGATGAAAAAAGAAACGACAAAGAAATAGGTATCATTTGGTTATTAGGAAATAAACAGGCGATTTTGTAAAAGTAGTGTAAACTCTTTTGAATCTAATTAAAGTATTAACAATCCAATTAAACTATTAACAAAAGGCGAGAGTTTATTGTGCAGCTTGATAAATAAAAAAAACAAAACAGAAAATTGTATAAAAATAAAATACCTATTTACGATAAACAAGGTGAATGATTCCTGTTTCATTAGCAGTTCGGCAAAATAACAGAAATATTTGCTTACACTTATAAATAAATTGGTTTATTTTCGAAATAGTAACAAAGAAGTTATTTCTATTTAGTATGTAGAATGCTCTTCTATTATAAATACAATCAATATTGATAAACGAATATTTGCTTACGGCTTGTAGATATATTTTCGAAATAATAATAATAATAAAGTAATTTCTCTAATATAAGTTAAAATATACTTGTTTATGGAGTTTTAATTATATGGTGTTACTATCTTATATGAGTAGAGTAACTAAAGAATAAATGAATTTTATGATAGAGATTTGGAAGTAAAAGCAGTATCAAGTTAACTAAAATTTCGTTAGAACTTTGCTTTGCGGTAGAATTACTAGCTCCGGATCATCGGAGCTGCCAAAAATTGTTGTCATTCATTATGACCGCTAAAAAAATGTCTTCATGAGCTCTTTCTTGCTTCTTTCATCGCTAACCTCTTCGCAGAGCATTCTGCAAATTCCAATCAAGAGCAGATTTCTCAGCAGGTGAACTTCTTTCCGAAGTGTGTGTTATCCAGTTCCAGTTTCTAGTCTATATTTTGGGCATTTTGTTCTATTCAATCTGTTCCAAAATTCACTGATTGAGATTAACTGCGACCATCGGAACCCACGATTCTTTTTAGAAACGGTTCAGAAATGCTTGTAGTAATAGTGGACCGGGTAACAGTAATGCAATAAGGTGCCTCGAATATAAATTAAAAAAACAACGATACTTGCAATACGGCTTCTGATGGACTGCTTGTATCACGAACCCTTCGACTCTATGGTCCAATATTATTAATCCTAAAAATATGGGCTCTTAGGGCGGAGCCATTTGTGCCTGAACATAGAGCCTACCATGATGTAAAGAATAGACAGATGGGGATCACTGGAATTTTTTTGAGAAAACTATTAAATTTAGAAATATTTCATACTAACTAATTTATCAAGATTATTTTTCTGAATTGTTTTATTTTTAAACAAATTTCCTGCAGAAAAAGTCAGATACATTATAGTATAAATACAAAATTAAAGTATATTAATTTTAAAAGGATATTCATTTTAAAAGTATATTAATTTTAAAAGTAATTAAAATATAATTACATTGAATTCTGAATTCTGGCCTATTTAAATAACAAACAAATTATTTTCAGAAATCTTTATTCAATCAAAAGTTTTTCTGCATATGTTGATCAACAAACTAAAAACAATGAAACCTTTTAGTACATTTATCCAAATACATTGTTATCAAAAATTAGAATGTGTGAAGTTTCACTCTGTTCCACATTGTAGAAGTTAAACAATAAAGTTCTGGAATTCATTCAATCCAGATTAGATCATAAAAAGTTTTAATGGCTAAGAAGACTTAACATAATTTCTTTAATTTATTTTTTTAAGAGTTTACTACGGATAAAATTTTCTGTTGATATGTATATTATTCTATGCAATTTTGCAGGTTTTCTTCGTCTTGAGAAAAAAAGACAATCAAATTACTTTATTACATCTTTATCATCATTCACTAACACCTCTTGAAACTTGGGTTTGCGTCAAGTTTCTGGCCGGTAAGTTAATTTTAAAATATTTTGATATTCATGGATCTTTTTTTAGAACTAAGGATATGAAAATCTTGTTCAATTTGTTATGTATGTAGATTCGAAATATTTTAAACTATTATTAGTTAAAATTAATGCTTGCAAATTCATATAATAAATCAATAAATAAAGTAAGTACTTAGAAATTATAACTTGCTAGAAAAACGTTTAGAAGTATTTGCATAACAAAAACAGCTGCCCCTTGAAATGGGCTTTTCCCGGTACGAATATGCACCTTTAAAATAAGTTAAAATTGTCCTAAATAGTAATGTTTTACATATATATATTGTTAATGCGAAAATTGCATTTTGAATTTTATGCTTCTGTTAGGGTTATAATATGCTTCTTTTGATCATAAAGTGCAGAAATCATTGTCATTTATTGTTTTGATTTAACTGTTCTCTTGATAAAAGTGAGCGTTTTTGAAGTAAATAATGCAATATTCTCTCCAAACTTATTATCGTTTGATTATTTCTTTATAATATCATTATTTTCATTTACTAAAATTTACTGGACATTTTTGTCTTAGGAGGACATGGGACGTTCTCTAATCTAGTGAATAATCTTGTGCATATCATCATGTATACATATTACATGTTGTCGGCCATGGGACCTCAGTATCAAAAATATTTATGGTGGAAACAGCACCTTACTACTTTACAACTGGTAAGTTTATCACCTAAAATGATTTTAACTTGATAAACACAGACAATGAAAAAGCTTCATGGAATAATAATTTTTGAAGGAAGAATCGTTTCCTAAATTACATTAAATGATTAGTCTAATACAGTGATTTAGCAATCCTGGGAAAAATGAAGGAACGTACAGTTTATCCTTACTTACTAAACGAAGAAGTGGAGAACGTAGCATACTTATAAATCGCAAAAAAACAACTAAATTTCCGAAAATATCTAGGAGTCTATCTCAGTAAAAATGGATTTCTAGGTAATGAATTAAAAGAATGAATTCGGTCAGTGGGAATATTATTTCGAGCCTTTAATAGAAGAATTCCAAGATCGGTGTTTTCAAATCAACGTTCATTCCCACTTTGACCTACTTGAGCGGTTGCTGGACGTTAACAAACGCACAGAAGATTTATGGCTGCAGATGTGCGTTATCCGAGCCTAATAGAGGAGAAGACTTGAAGAATAGAAATAGGCGATCCGGTCCAGCTTCAATCTTGATCCAGCGTACAAAACGATTCCAGAAGAAAATTATTTAAGACAATATGAAGATTCATTCATGCATATCCAAGAAGGGCATATGAGGCTAAAGTGCAAAGCACAAGACCCAGAGGAAGGTCTACAACATTGTAGGAAGAAGGAATGAGAAAGCCTTCCGAAAGCGAGGAATAGAATGGAAGAGCAGATATCAGTTGACTAGAAATATGCCATTGCTCCTCGTTGCAGAAATTATCCTACATTGCGTAAGCGATCAAGGGGTTCTGGACTATGATGGTATGATGAGATCGTTGGAATTTTAGTGCATTTTTAAAAATTATTTCACATTGTCTCGACCAAAAAAGAAGGATAATGATCTAATGAACATGAAAATTAAGGAAAGCCAAGTGGAAATTCTTCACATATCAAATTCTGAACACGTTTTCTTATAAAAATTTGTTCGCCCCTCTTACTTCAAAAAATATATTGAGTTTTTCCTATGCATCTTTATTCAAAGCAAAAAATTCGAGAACAGATTACTGTATTTGATATTTGAACTGATGTTAGTGCCAAGTACACTTTCGAGTATTCTTGATGTTTCACAGACAATGATTACAAACAAAATGTTTATTATAATTTCCAGATTCATGCAAACTTGGGAGGTTCCATGTTTCTATGTTTATGGCACTGGAGTAGTAACCAGAGAAGAAACATTTTAATTTGTGTATATAAAACGTCGAGCAAATTCATAAAATTTAATGGTGCATCATTTTTCTGCAACTATTAATTTTGTGTGTAATACCAAAAAAGAATCAGAGCAAAATTTAAATTCAAGGAGCATGTATTACAAATTATTTACTTGAGAAACCCAAGATTGGTGACTTACTTAGACGATGGAAAGAAAATTTTTAATTCCTTTTTATTAAAAAGCAAGACACAGTCATGAAAATGACAATTATTCTATACGTAGATTAAAAGAATTTGACCATTCCGAGATGATTGTGCTGCTATAAATATGCAGAATATAAAGAATCAGAAGCTCTTGTTTTTCAAGTTTATCTACACATTCTATACAAACAAGACTATGATATTAAAAAAAAAAAAAATTAGTGTAGATATTTAAAAACAGCACACAGACTAAAATAAATAATTACTCACAAAGATTGCAATGCGATAAAAAAATAAACCTTCAAATGGAAAATGGTTGATGGATTTATACTTTACTATGACATGATGATTGGACTATTCATGTCAAAACGAATTAACACGTTTCTATCACAGGCTTCATCTCACTTATAATCTATCATTTTATCGTTTACACAAACGGCTATCTGACATGATTTGGTAAATGAACTCAGGTCAAACCAAACGTTTCAAGCGAGAGTTTCATTTCACCGATTTCAGAGCATCATTTTTTTCCGATTACACGAAGTTAGCTTGAAATTACGCTTCAAAAATCATTTGTAAATACGCCCTAAAGCATATTGTTAAATTATACATTAAGTTTGGCTTCTTGTAATGATGCAAGTAAAATGATGTTTTCAGCAAACTAAGGAATAAACTTTTTATCTTATTAGCCCCTGCCAATCATCGTTTCATTTGTATAAATAATAATATGAAGGAAATTCGACTAATAGAACAAAAGAAAGTCCAACTGTTGGTGATTAAATTATAAAAAATGTAATAATAATGTTGTTGAATTAGTTTGTTACAGTCTCATTATCACAGAGAATAGAAAAAATGCTGTTTAAAGTCAATTTTTTTAAACACTAAAAGTAATAAGAAAAGTTCTTATTAAAAACTGTGCATTACACAGACTACAATTCAAATTAATATTATACTCATATATTTATATGTATGTAAATATATATAGTACTTGACATCAGTTTTAATTGAATTTTACCTTAAGTTTCAATAAAGGCTACTAAAAAATCTTCAGAACTAAAAAGGGATAAACATACAAACAAAATATAAGCTTTACTACCAAAAGTTACACAAAAATGTGAATTTTTAAAAATGAAAGAAATAGTCGGACAAACGTTATTGTTTTCTTTAAAAGACATGATAATATTAATGAATATTTTCATATACTTGTCCATCAATATTCATCTATAAATTTAATATATCTAATTCTATGTTTGTTGATAGAGTTAATTTATTTTCAGTTTACCAATTATAAAAATGTTAAAATTTTTCTTCCAGGCCCAGTTTACATTGGTGTTCTTCCATTCTGCTCAAGTGCTCTTTTTCGACTGTGGTTATCCCAAATTGATCGCAGCTTTCTTATTGGTACATTCCACAATATTTTTTGGACTTTTCTTTGATTTTTATCAAAAAGCTTACACAAAATCTAAAGAAAACCAAAAGAAATTAGAATGACACATCTATTTCTGTGAAACTGTAAAGAAATACCTACACTAAAAGTTTGTACTACCCACCACCACTACAGAGAATTGTATGTAAATAATTTGTAAATATATAAATATATGCCAAATACTTATCTCTTAATGGAAATATTGTATTCCTCCATTAAATACACTGAAAAGTGATTTGAATTTTGATTAAAAAATAAAATAAAAAAATACTGCCAGAAATCTGATAGTATAAGTATTTATTGTTACATACAAAAGAAATAATTCTGATCATTTCCCAAAAAAATAATCCAAAATTATTCGCAAAAAAAATTCCCATGATTTTCAATCATAGGGAAATCTGTATTTATATTTATTTTCTTGACCACTTATTGGTGGACAAATGTTTGTATTTATTTATTTATTTAGTACATTTCTACAATTTTATTTAAAACTTTTTGATTGACTGCAACCAGTATAAAAAAAAAATTATCGATTTTTAAAATTATAGATTTTTTTTTTAATATTACATTTTTTTTTTTTTTTTTAAATCGTCTCACTGTTAAACAACTATGTTCAATAGATGAGACAAACGAAATAAATTATAGTGTTGTAAAACCATGGTTGGCATTTAGTGTAGTACTTTTGTTATTCCATTAAACTAATCAACTGTTACCATATCACAAAGAGGCAAGGATGAAAACGAATACATTAATTGCATGATGAATCGCTTCAGTTGAAAGCAATGCAATGAGAGAAATTCGGGCGATATATATTTTCATGAATAAAATAATTAATTTCTTCTAAAAATGTAATTATTCTATGCTCAAATTGAATGCATTATATTCATTTATCTTTTGTTTTTAATTTCCTATTTACCTTATTATAAATATTACCCCCTTTTTTTTTTTATATATAATACTACGTTATATATGTATATGTATATGTACTATATTTGTTTAATTTTGTATTTATTCTTACTTTTTCTTGACAGTGATTTTAGAAAAGCTATATACTGTAATGTGATTTTGTAGTGTGCTAGCCAGAAAAATTATATTATTCCTCTAAATATTCCTTCTAACAAAATATTTATACTATTATTTCTGATTGCTTCTCTTAATTATTGTTTTTTAAAAAAATAAGGAGGCCATATTTTATTTAGAAATATCAAAATAATATAGATATTTAGTATATTTGATGACGTTCAATCATTTCTTAACATTAAAAATGTAAAACTGTTTAGTATTAGTACAAAGTATAAAAAAAAAAAAAAATTTGTTTTTTCAATACTACTGTCGAATTATTACAAATTTTTATGAAGTAATTAAACAGAAGGAGATATTATATCCTAAAGGATTGCCATCAGAATGCAGATTTAATAGAGAAGCTATAGTTCAAAATAAGAATAGCCCAGAATCAATTTACACGAAATACCTGATTTATTTGTGTTTTTTTGTTGTTTTTTTTTTACTTATAAATATTGGTAAGAAGAAAAGTAAATGTGAAGCAAGCTCTCTAAAATTCTTTCTGTATATAATTGTTTGACAAAAAAAAAAAAAATAATAAAAATAAAACATAAATTTTTATACAAATGTATCCTATCATTTGACTTTATAATCAGATTGATTCATCAGATATATCATTTTTATAATCAAACTGATTATATAGCTATTTATTGCCATGTTATTCATCCAAAGATATTCCATACTAAAAGTTTTAGGATCAAAATAACGATGCTTCTTAAATAATGAGATGCACAAAGCCTACCATATTATCTTCAAAACAAGACAAAAATCTAGTTATTTTGTTGCAATAGCAGCTCGTGAATTCTCGTACAATTTTTTTTTTTTATTTATGGCGCGCGTTAACATCTATGATCCTTCTCAGTGCATAATAATTATTCACTAGTTACCATATAGTCCCAAGCCAATAGGCACCCTGTTTTCAATAATAATATATTATTATAAGTACTTTATTTTAAAAATAATACAATAAATGATATAATACTTGAATACAGAAGCATGCCAAAGAGCCGTCTACCAGAGTTTACAGCCATAACAGTAAAACGAAAAATGATAAAAAAAAGAAAAATGATGGAAAACAAAGCAAGAATTATATTAGAACTAAAGCAGAACCGGAATAAGATAGGAAAGTAAATAAAAGTATTAACACAACTAATGGTTAAATAAATCAAACGTAGTTTTATATACATTAGAATAAAAAAGCTGAAAAACTAACCTAAAGAATCTGAGATCCTGACGTGCCTAACTCTCCAAGCGTGGCGAGCATAAGCAATTAAAGGATGACAAGGCCGTTGTCCGGTTAGGTAAACAATAATTTCTCCTCCTGAAAGTGAACATTTGCCGAGATGAAGGAGCCGCACTTCTAATAATGCAGGACATTCTGCCAAGAAATGAAACAAATCCTCCCGTACTTGGCAGTTACAGAGAGGACACATTTTTCGTTCGGAATCATTCTCCAACCAAGGGGTATAATTTAGGTATAACAGTTCTGCTTTTAGTTTCAACAACCAGCGTATCTCTGAGAGTCTGAGGTTATTAAATAGGGACGATGTTACAAATGACTTATGGTCAGTGATTAAAGTTTTATACAAAAAAAAAAAACGATCAGAGTTCCCTGCACGACAAAATGACTCTTCGAGGCGAACGGATCTAATTTTATTAAGTAAGTTCGAAAGTTGATCACTCCATTTATCACGATCATTAAGAGTACAAGATAGGCCACTGGAAAAATACGTGCCATCGAAAGCCAGTGTTTAAACCAAAACAGTTTCTTCAAAATAATTTCAGTTGCAACAATTTTCGGGAGGCCATGATTGTCAAGAGCTAGAGTTCCGAGGCAGTATTTGAAGTGTAGAGCAAGGGTGAAAGTCTCTCAATCGAGAGTACATAATTAGGCGTTGGAGAGGGAAGAAAGAATAATTTTTTTAAGAAAAATCTTTGAAATTTTTCAAGGATGTCATAACGTTGAAACCCTCAAGATTGGGCACCATATGATAGAACTGCTCGTGTCACACTCTTGAAAATCCTATATTTGGCTTCGAGAGGAACGTATTAAGAATAAAGTTAGACCAAACCCGGTTTAAACCGAGCTTAGCTATCGAAACTTTATTTTTGAGGTGGGGGACCAGAGTCATACGCGGAGTTAGAATGATACCCAAGAATTTATAGCGGTTCACTACCTCCGGGAATTTTTGTAGACCACTTTTCTGAAGCCGCTAATCTGCGTCCTTTTCGAAATATCATTATTTTGGATTTTTCTAAATTGACAGAAAGGTTCCATTGGACACAATAAGTTTCCAGAATATTAATATTTCTCTGCAAGGAAATGGGGTTATCCGAGAGGAGAACATTATCATCTGCGTAAAGGAGGTTTTTTTTTTTTTTGGTACCCCCGATAAGAACACCACCCTCCAACAGAGCCGGAAGATCGTCTACAAAAAGTGAAAATAGAATGGGGCTCAATAAACAGCCCTGCCTCACACCGGGTCCTACTCGGATAGGTTCGGACATTCCATCTACACAATGTACTGACGATATTCCTAGTGAATAATATGCTTTCAGAATGTTCATAAACTTCCATGATACACCTAGACTGAAGAGCTTTAGGAACAGTGAGGAGTGGTCTACAGTGTCGCATGCCGATTTTAAATCGATAAAAAAACAGTAAATTTTTTTACCTTTCTCTCGAGTCTTGAATAAAATGAATTATATTTTGCAGCACAAAAATGTTATCAATAGCGGAGTAGCCGCGCTGAAAATCGGCCTGAAATTCACTTAGCAGGTCGCTGTCTTTAACAAATTGTTCCAAGCGATGAAGTAACAGAGCAGTGAAGATCCTGGCCAGAGCATTAAGGCAGGAGATGCCCCTATAATTATTGACTTCGTTAACATCGCCATTTTTAAACAAGGGAAAAATTAGAGAATGGCCGAAGGAATGAGGTAAAGCCTCGGATTCGTATATATAATTAAAGAAGGATAATAATCTGTCAATAAAGCAGAAAGGAGCAAATCTGTAGACCATCTGGGCCAGGGCCCTTGTTATTTTTGAGCTTGGAGAGAATAGGGAGAAGCTCAACAAGAGTAAAAGGAACATCCAATATTGCAGAGGTGCAGAAGGGAGCCGCGTGTAAAGGGAAGGAGAACAAGGGGGGGGGGTTAAAGTGAGAGACCCATTTGTTCACAGATATACCATTGCCCATGAATTTTGTGAACAAAATTCTTTCGACGAAAACGATTAACTAAATTCCAGAATTGCTTAGAGTCAGAGGCAATAGCAAATCTATCTCAGAGGGACTGATAATATTCTTTCTTGAGATTTGTGCAGAGCAGTTTGTATTCTTTGTTAACTTCAAAATAAGCATCAAGCGCGCACTTGGAATTAGTTTTACGGAATAAATTCAACAACCTAAAGGAATGTTTCCTTGCATGAAGGCAGCGGTAATCAAACCAGGGTTCCTTTTTAAGCTGAGGAGGAGGAAGAGGCGGACAGGAACGCTTATTGCAAGAGGTTAAGGTTTCAGAAGGGCTTCGAGCTTCGGAAGACCATTTTCACCGTTGTAGAGTATGCCAAGCTCGTTCGACCAATGGATTTTGCAACCTTGAATTAACAAGAATTGTGTGCGAAGGCGTATGTGGGTGGATATGGCTTTCAGCCTGTTGATTTCTCTCCTAAGAAGTAAAAGCTTACTTCTTTTATTCCTAGTTACCGCAGGAAGATCGTGGTGAACCACGAAACCAGTACCTTTCAAAATGTTCAAAGAGTTCTGCACAGCTTGCTTATCTTGAAGGAGTAGGAAGTTAGCAAGAAGAGGCCTTTTGGGATTTTCAGTAGGTCCCAATGGGGCTACGTGGAGATAATCTGGAGAGATTTCAACTTTTAATGTTTGTTGACAGAATCCGATAACCACATCCTTCGGGTTTACATTCAGTGGTTGTTTTATTCCTTTAAAAATTAGATTATTCCGGCGGGTAGAAATTTCTAGATCTTCTAGCCTTGATTCACATTGCGAATTGGTCTTCTTAAGTGTCGCAATATCAGCTTTGAGTTGAGCATTTTCTTCTTTAAGAAGAATTAGTTCATTTTTAAGAACTTCAATATCACTCTTAGTAGCAAGAGGAGCCAATTTAGAATCCAATAAGCTAAAAATAACCTCTTTTAGCGAAGATAACAAGAGAGAGAGGAGAGGAAGATTGTTCCATTTCTGCGTCTCACTCAAAGAAGCTTTTTTCGTCTCAGATAATGAGTTGCCTGGAGAACTTCTTTTCAATAATAATAAAAAAAGTAGTTACTTTTAATTAATTAATTTTTTTAGTAGCTTAAAAATAAAATAGGAACGGGATATTTGATATCTGTCTGTAATGATGTATTACATGAGGAAGGTACCGTTCAGTTGACCATCACCGGGTAACGAGCTGTATGGTACCATAAATGGGTTTTCAATTGTCTAAAGCTGAATTGAAAAATGGACAATCGGCAAACCCCTCGTGTTACAACACATCATTTTAAAGATCTCGTCAATAGCAGGTAACTCCCTCCCGGAGGGGGAGAGAAAATTTAGCTTCGAAGCACCGTTTTCGAGATATTTAGGAAAATATAAACAATTGTAACAGTACTAAACTTATCTCTTAGTCCTCTGTAGACAAAAAAAAACGGAAAATCAGGTACGAGCTTCATGAGTATTATTTTACACTATTTACCCCAAACACACTCGCACAAACATACACACACACACACACACACATATATATATATATATATATGTGTGTGTGTATATATATGTATGGGGTAAAATTGTATGTTTTGTATATATTTATTAAAAATTGTATTCATTGTGTCTCTGCCCCTGTATATCTAAATATCACTATATCTTATGTTTGTATGTCTTTTCTTCTGTTCATCTGAGTGGCTGTAAGCGTGTGCGTTTGTATGCCTGAATGACTGCACCTGTTGGTCTACATAGCTATTTATTTGTATTGGCTGAATGGCAGTACTTCATACCTCCGCTCATTTGTATAGCTGCAAGTTGGCATGCTTGTACAGCTCTATGTCTGTGCTCTCTGCATCCATACAGTCTCTTAATTCTGAACGGCGGAAATGCATCTTTTATAAAAGGACTGACTTTTGTGTCATTTCTTTGCTGGTGGATGCTGCTGAGTACTCCTAATGAGGACCAATTAAAACTTTGCGTTCTTCTAGAAAGAGAGGTCAAGATTCAAGAAAAGAAACAATAAAAATAGTAAGTGGTAAACTCCAGCCATAGAGGAACAAAGTAAAACGATTGCTGCTGTTGAGACAAGACCTAAACGATATTAGAGTCTTTAGAGTTCCTTGAAAGAGAGAACGCTTCCTTCCCTACGCACTCGTTTGACTGAAGCAGAATCTTAAATGAGTCAGTTCGATCAACAGACTAGAAGAAATACTTTAAAAATTAATGGTATTCAAATTAATGTAGGAGAATTTCCTTTAGGATTACTGATAGAGTTTGATGTGAGGCCTTACGTATTAAGCTCACGGAACATGGTAGAATATATTTATCGCCAGCGTCCTAGACCCAGTCTGGAACCGGCTCGGACACTTGCTATAGTTGTGCGTTTCATTCGGTAATCTACACGCAATGAAGTTATTCGCCTGAGAAAAGTTAAGAGAAATTTTTCTACGCGTTTTATTCGGTTAAAGTAGTTAAAGAAAGTTTTACTTATGTTAATGAGTCATTAACCCTTTATAATAAAAAATTATTCTCTGCATTGCATCTGGTGTAAAACACACACAGCTTTCTCTTATTTCTTTAAATACAATTATACCTAACATGACAAATTTTCTTTAAACTCAGATTTTACGTATTTGTCCTTAAATAAATGTAGAAGTGGAGGGGGATAAGTACCAATCAGTAGATTAGTAAATCTTGCTAGCAGAAAGGTGGTGATTATTTTCTGGCCCAGTAGAGCGCTTTGAAAACACTAGAACCAACAACAAATAAAATTTGAAATTAACGTCACAAATTCCGCACTCCTATCCAAAATATATTTTTTTTTTTGAAACATGTTTCAAATAAAAGTAATACGTTTTTATAAGTGAAGCTAGCATACTAAGTTCAAAAATTAAAAAAAAATCAAAGATAAAAGAAAATTTATATCTATTTTAGAGAAAATAAACTCGAAAACCTATTCAATATAAAGTCGCAGTTCTGGTTCATCGGTTTTCTTCAAATTTGTAATTCTTCAATGCTTCTACTGTACATTAATATTATGTAGATGGTAAAACCATATTTTATATTAATGTGGTATTTGTTGTGGTGGTTGGTTCCGCAGAGCTGGAAAGCATCAGAGACATTTTCCGAGCATTCAGAGACATTGAGTTAGTGTGAAACTAAGTCTCTGTACGAGTCTGTGTTGGCACACTGTCTGAAAAACGCATCCTGAAGATGGGCGAACGCCCGAAACCGGTCGATGACCACAAAATGAAGCAGGCTACCACGGAAAATGTCTCTGATTAATGGAAAGCATAACGCTACTTACTCTCCCCCAGAACTCTCCAAAATCAATTTTCCCCCGAAAATATTTCAAATAAAAGTGATAGGTAGATAGACGAAGTTAAACGAAGCTTAAAGAAAATAGATGGAGCTATTTTTGAGAAAATTACAAAAAACTGAAAAAAAAAAATCAATCTTTGATTCATTTTGTTAAAGTTTCTTATAAATATTTTTACTTTCTCTTACTCCTAGTAAGAGGAAGTATTGTAATCGTGTCAAATTTTCGATATCGAGTTTTTATATATGAATAATTTATTGTCTTCTACATTTCTACTTTTTTACTTTTGAATTTCTTAGTTCTATTTCACTGTGGAGATTTACTATTTTCATCTATATTTATAAAATCACCTAATTTCCTAATTTATTATTATAAAGTTTGGCATTGATTCGTTCTTTTCGTTACTTTCAATAATAATATTTTGACAGCGTCATGTTAACGCGCAGTCATTAAAGGCATATTTTGAGGAATTTAGTGATTATTTTTCCTCTTATTTCTACCATGTTACAGGTATCTCTGAATCTTGCTTGAAACAATCTAAATCTAATCAGGCAGTGTTATTAGAAAACTATCGATGCGATAGAACGCGCTCTATTGGAGGTGCAGTGTTGATTTTGTACATGACAGTTTGTGTGTTAAAGTGCCTCTGCCTCTTCTAACACTCTGTTAGAATAACTATTTTTAGAGGTTTCTGGTGATATAGGTAAATTATATTAAGCAGGAGTCTAAAGACCACCTAAAGTTGCCTTTGGTGGAGAATTTGAGAATATTTTCACTTAAATAGTTTAGATAATTTAATAGATAATTAAGCTTTCAGCAACAATTGGAAATGCGCTATTATTTGGTATCACATATATTAATGTGAAATGTGTACATTTGGTGTATATGGTTCAAATGTGGACAACTCAAAAAGTTGGGTGAATCACAATCACAGCTGATAATTTTAATGGCCTTTTACAAAACGCATGGAACAATCATTTGAAAGATGCGTCTATCAACTATTTGTTGAAGCAAATTATCGCCTACAACTAGTACTTCATACTAACTATATAATAGAAGTTAGTTATTCCCAGGTCAAGATATTTTCTAATTGTTCCATTGATTGCAACATCACAATGATTTGACAAAGAAAATACAATGAATTACAGAACGTTAATACTTAGGTAAGAATTAAAAAGTTTAGTTTTCTGGAGGCTTGGGCAATTTTTTTTAATTTTGGCATAACATCGCAAGGCCCATGTTTTTTTTTTTTGCGCATCGACTGCCATGGTTATTAGCGCCACCCTAAGTGTATTCCTTCACGATCTGTGGCCACTCGAGCCGGGATGGCACATACTAATCTATGTGGCTTCCACACACTACACCTTGCCTAGCAAGGTAGGGTGGAGCTCTAGATTGTCGAATGCTTTTCCACACATCCCCTCTTATATCATCAAGCTAGTCGACGAGGGGGAGTGTGGAATATTGTTTGTGCCATCCCTCAGACTACTAAAACTAGATTTGGAAATTTGGGCAAAACTAAAACACTTTTTTAACTATAAATTGCATTATACACATATTATCCACATAAGTAATAATATTGTTATGTAACCGATCTTAAGGAGGCTATTTATAATACAAACTAAATGAGTGGTGCAGTACTTTTAACAAATTTTCCGGCACCCCTCTAATGGACTAATACTAAAATGAACTAAACCTAATGGGGTTGAAATACTTTTATAAAATTTCTTTCAACCCCTAGATAAAAGCCTAAACTAAACATTCATACTAACTTTCTCGCCAATAAATACATACACTCTACGAATACATTCAAGCTAATAAATACATTCACGCCAATAAATACATTCAAGCTAATAAATACATTCAAGCCAATAAATACATTCATGCTAATAAATACATTCAGACTGCATATTCACAGAAGGGGAAAGTACTCAATATTCCTTTCCCCTTTAAAATAATAAACTAAGCTAATTGGGTAAAGTACTCGATATTCCTTCACCCAGTTTACTTAACCTAACTTGACTACTAGTCTAAATACTGCAATATACATTAATATCTTTTAAATAATTAAATAGTCTCCTTATATAAGGAGAACCCTCTTGCAGAATAGCGCGCTTGTCATGTGGCAGGCCTGCTCTTTCTCTCTGAGCACGCAATGCCTGACACCCTTCCAACACGTGCGCCACTGTTGTTAGCCTTTCGCGGCAACGAGGGCACCTCGGTCTTCTTTCACCAACAAGGAGGTGCCCGTGTGTGCCCAATCCTTAGCCTCGTCAGTATCATTGATTCATGCCGCGGGTAATTCTCGACTACATTACCTCGTACACGTGGCTTAATATCTTTTAACTTTTCATTTGTGTTGTCCCACCGTACTTGCCATTTTCTATGTATAATATATTTCTTATAAGTTTGTATGTCAGTGGGACGCACCGGGATGACATCTTCAGTATATGTAGAGGCGGCTCTTTTGGCCGCCTCGTCCGCCCGTTCATTACCTGATACTCCGATATGACCTGGCACCCAGGCGAACGTCACCCCTTGATCACATGCACTTAGTAACTGTAATAGTTTGTATATATTTATGACCATTGGGTCTGTCGAGAATTTATCCCGGAGAGCCATAACCCATGTTACATATTAATCGGCATTATATTCCAATGCATTTTAATATCGAGTTCTTTTAATAAAACAATGAATTATTGTTGTAAAGCATTTTTCAATTAGTTATCTGCAAACAAATTAAATCAATTCTGAAAGATAGTTAAATTTAAAAAGTTCAGTTTTGTAAAGAAAGAGTTTAATTTCATTGAAAAGTTCCATTTTTACAGAAAGATTTTTTGTCTTTTGTAAAAGGGGCCCTCTGCACTGCGACTTTCACGATTTATTGGGCCATGCCCCTTGGATGCCGCTGGCTGGCCAGCCGACCGCCACTCCCAGGTGCTACAGGAAAGCATCTTGCTCACAGCACCCCTAACACATTAAGGTTCCTTAGGAATCTCAATATTCTGAAGGGATATATTCTCTTCAACTTCTTTGTAACTACTCTGGCTCTACATTCTCCTCATCTTCTTGGTAACTACCCAGGCTCCTAAATCTTCTCTGAATGACAACCTCGCAGTCCGTGAGATGTATCGGAGTTTCCTCCGTTCTCTCGCAGAATCTTCACGCGCTATCACTCTCCAAGCCCAGCTACGTCAGGTGTTCTCTGAGTGCCATGTGAAAAGACTCGCAAGAATGCGGAGTTTGTTCTTACTGAGACCAATGCATGGCTCCGATCTTTTTTGTTGTAATCTCCTAAGCAGATATTTGCCTGTATCAGTCCTGAGAGGGAATTCCAGAGTTACGACCTCCTTACCTTCTCTTCTTTCTTAAGTTGCCCTAAGAGAAAATGGTCGCTGACCTCACAAAAGGGTTCAAAGTGGGGCTACAGCACCTCCTCTCTTTGCAAGAGCTTCAGCCATCTCATATAGTAATCATCAATAATGTAGCATCAATATACAGTAGCCATCAACAAAATACAATAATTCTCACAAGACCTGACGCAATTTTAATATCACGACATAAATCCATATATTTTATTCCAAGTAATTGTTCTAATCAGTCTTGAAGATAAACACTTGTATTGTTAACAGAAAATATTGAAATCATATCGTTAACAACCTAAATATTTATTTAGTTATTTTGTTTTATAAGGAAATAAACTGTTTTGTACAAAGCAGAAAAATATCATTTAAAACCCTTTTTGTGCAGTATTCAAATGATAATGTAGACATGACTTATCAAAAACGTGCTTCCCTTTGTTTATAAATATTATATATAAAAGTAAGCAATCATACAAACTATATATAAAAGAGGATCTAGCTGAAATGGCTGATTCTGACAACTGCTGTCATCTTGAAGGTAAGTTTATTTGGATATATCCTTTTTTTTTTTTGAGATTAATTTTCATAAGACAGGGGAAACCTAAGAGCAGATTTGTATTTTTTCCCCATATGCGATCAAATATTCCACCATTATTGTTTAATGAATTTATCATTTATTATTTTTAATAAATATTCTAAAATAAATTATATGAAACAGATAAACTTAATAATATTTGCATTGCTTATAAGTTTGTTGCTTTAATAACCGAAAAAATCCCACTTTATTAAACATTCTTTCATTTCGACTTTACATCCCTAACAAAAATAAAAATAATACATTCTTCTTAAAATCGCATTGTAGAGGATTTCAATACCTTCAATTTCTACCTTAGGTCGTTCAGAAATAGATAAAAAAAAGAATATATCACACAGCGTTATTAAAACATCTGTTGTTTTCGTTTTTCTAGAAATGGAATGTGTAAGACACTGCACTAGAAGATATTATCTACGACAATTACGTTGCAAAAAACCATGGCACCAATGTCAGTTCGCAAGATGCCTAAATGTAAAGCTGACAGAAATGACTCATGGATGTCAGAGATGCAGTAATAAAGTAGTACCTATCAGACAATGTGTCTGTAAATGTATCTGCTTTGAAAATGGTCGGAAGGAAGCTACGAAAGAACAGTCATCTTCAAAAGAAACCGCACAAAATGCTATAGAAGATAATGAAAGCAATCAGTAAAGAATGTTAGCTTTTCTTTCACATATATATATTTTTGCATATTGAATATATTTTTTATAAAATCGTTCATGAATATTAATCACTATTTGTAAACAAGTTAAAAGAAAAAAGAACTTAAGATCAACTATTTTATCTTCCTTAAAAATAAATTTATTAGCTTAGCGCAAAGACTCAAAAAAATGTGATTTCTGCAGGCATAATATCTTTAAGATTTTTTAGATATTATGGAATAATATTCGATATTTAATGTATTTTGTTTAAAACATTATTTAAATACATATAAAATAAAAAAATTTAGTAAGGATCTTCTTTGATTTTCTCTTGCTGCATTTCTCAATCCTCAGGTGACCAATTTTCTTCATATTTGGGATTTTTACAACATATAATAACTGCCCTTTGTAACATCTTGGTGATGGATCTATGCAATACACTGAAATGGCGCAGAGAGAAGTCTATTCACAGCTTCCCTAGTTCCCTCATAAAATCAATTTTTTTTTTTTAGAAAACTTTATAGATCTATATATATATTTAGTAAATATAGCAAGTTTACAGAAAATCTGCGGAGCTCTTTTCGTGAAAATTCTAAAAACTAACAAAAATTGGCACTTCCCGATTATTGGTCAAATTGGTACCCGATTTCGACAGAAACTTCCATGTCGGATCTCCTGGGAAAAATTAAGCGAAAATCAAGTTTGAACACGGCAATTTTTCGTTTTTACTTATGCTGACCAAATAATTACAGATCATCAGAGGCATTTTCCGTTTCGGCTCTGCGGAACCAACCACCACAACAATTACAAATCAATTTTTAGAGGATCTGGAAACATTATTTTGGTAAAAACTCAATTTCAAAAACGCTGTCATGAATACAAGTCTTGCTGATACAAGAGAATAATAAATGACAATGGTTTTAACAAATTCATTAACAACATAAAGCCAACATTGTACATATTCATCAGATGAATTTTAGATGGCAATATGTTCATTAGATTAGCAATTTGAAACTATTTTTTTAGAATGAAACAAATTCCATTTGTTCTTGTAAATAATCTTTAAAGGGACCGCTGATTAGATCAAATACTTAATGAGCATGTGTGTCGGTAAAGTCCATCATATAGATATCAAACTCATAAATCCTAATTGATAATTCATTTATAAACTTTTGAATCCAAATAATGTATTAATAAAAATTGAAATGTCTTTTACAAAGGCATTACTAATTGTAACACTTTTCTTTCCACATTAATCCGAAAGAGTATAGAATTATCATTTATGATATGTCTGATGTCTTTCTTTTAAATAAGAAGGTTTATAAAATTATTCTAAAATAAGAATCACTGAGTTGCCGATCAAAGTTAATTTATTACCACCGCAACATTCTTTATCCAATAAAAATGAAATTTACCTTTAAATAATATGTATTAACTTTCTACCGTAAATATTGGGGTATAAATGTGATGGTTAAAAGATATGACAATAAGTCATTAATTTGTATAAACAAGTATATTACACAATATCGAGCTTCGACCAGTAGTTGCCAGATTAAGAACTTTTGTCATTTAATTTTAACCATCATATTTTGAAAAAGTTTTCAACTCCAATAAACAAATCAAACTTTTAGTATTAGGATATATTCCACAAACTACATTCACCAAGGAGGTGTTGGATTGAATGTGGCCTTCCTTTTTACAGTCTCAGGTAAGTATATTTAGAGATTATAATTCAGAACTTACCTCATTTTAAACATTATATCCTTATTATAAATGTTCTAAGAGAGAGGCAGAATGTTTTAAAACCTTACTTATATAACACGAACTATACCTACTTTAAGTGATCAATACTGGACTAACGAACGGGCGAGTCCCACCAAAGATAGCCCATTTTGCCTCTATGTCTTTAAATTGATACATATCTTCGCCTTTTTTTTATTTACCGCCGCTTCCAAATTTGCAAAACTCATGTATCTATTTAATTTATTCATTTGTCCAATGAAAGTTCAAAATATTGTCTATTAGATCTCTAATAGATGTCTTCAGAATATTTAAAATATTCTTTTTTCATTTGAATATTACTTTACAGCTTAATACTTTTCATCTCCTTTTATTATTCTACTGTCATCTTAATCTTTCTTCCTTCAATCGACACCAGGTCGGAACAAAATTCCAATGGTCACTGTGTTACTATCAAATTTTGCAACCTAATGATTTTTTTCATCACCAAGATATCTTCAGAATATTTGAAACATATTTTTCATTTGTATAATACTTTACATCTCCTGTTATACTACTGTCATTTTAAGGGTGATTTGTCTTTTTAAACGACACCATGTCAGAACAAAATTCCAATGTTCACTGCGTTAGTCTCAAATTTGGCACAACCTGACAATCTTTTCATGAATTTAATCCTAATTCGAACATTAACGACTTGGGCGCTTTTTAATATAGGTTATCGTGGGAGTTATACAGGTACTACTGGGAAGAAATGTTTATAATATTAAAGAGAAACAGTTTTTCGACTATTCGTTAGTTTGAACTGACAATTTGACGTTACTTATATCTTGTGACAGTTACTTCTGTGCTGGTTTGTCACGATAACTATTAACTGACCATTTAATGAAAGCCCAGCATTTATAACAAAGAACTCTAATAATACAAAAAATGTTTAAAATGAAACTGCAACATTCAACAACATGTTTAATTTTTCATGTGAAACAAATTTACATACATGGAATGCAATTATCTAAATAACAATGTGTCACAAGAGGTTAAAAAAAAACCTCATATTAATTATTTTATTGCTTTATCCTACAAACTACATAATTTCTTAAGTCTTTCGCCGTTGTTTAAAGTACACTAAAATACATCACAAATATATGAAATGAATTCATTTCAAATTAATTTTTTTTTTTATTTGCGTTTTAAGTTACTAAAGTATTTTATTATGCTCGCTACAAATCGTGAAGAAATTTTATATAATTGTATCATGGAAAAGTGAAGCTAAGCGCTGTAATATAAAAAATGCAAAGTTTATTAAAGCTGTGATTTAACATAACAATTTGCCACAACATTTTTATAACAATACAAATTACTTGTCTTTTTTTCATGTCATTCATGCAAATTTTGTTGAAATGGATAAATTTATTTATTTATTTGGAATGTCTGAAATAATCCCTGCAATAATTAATACGGTTTTAAGAGAAATAAATTTCTATTTATATATTCCATTTTATAAGATAATTAAACAAAATATCGAAGAAGTTTAGTATAATTAAAGAAATAAACAACCAGAACTTGTTGTTGAAATAGTTTCGCACAGCCTATTTGCCATATATTTACATGACAATGATTTTCATTACAGAACAATATAAAAACTTAGAAATTAGCAGATCGATGAATTAGACATTTAAAATATCACTAAATTCTTTTATACTTGCAGATGCATTGCATACTTCTAATAAAAAAGCGAAAAAAAATCTGGTTATACTATTTCCATTAGTAACTAAATTTGGTTAACATTTCTGTATTTTAACAGAAATGTCTTTTACATTAAACAAGTTTAATCATCTATGGACGAGAGAAGTATAAACTATGTAATTATAACATTAGGTATAATATAATAACATACACTTTGGATGTCTGAACAAATTTAATATATACAAAATATAAATATTTTTCAATTAAACAAAATAAATAACTACTTAATATAAGTAAATCAGCATATAAAATAATAATTTAAAAAAATTGGTAACTCTTGATAAAAACTCAAAATTCTATATAAATACTGAATAAGTTATTCAGAGAATATCCAAAATATTTCTGGCATCCGTATGTTCATATTACAAAAATAATAATGAACGATTATTAATAATATTAAAAATGCTTTTAGCTTTTTACTTATTTAATAAATAATATTATTGGAATATACCCACGTTCAATGGAGTCATAGATTACAGCAGTTTATTTTGCCCCAGATTTCTCATGTGCTGATAGAATACTAGATAATTAACAATGGGAAGATGGATTTAAGAAGTGAAAAGGTACTTTTGTCCTTAAAAATACATAGAACCGACTAAAGGGAAGGAAGTACTTTTTTAAAGACGATAGTTTATATGACTAGCAAGAATAATGAATCTATTTTAAGGACGAGTGGAAAGAGGTTATTTGCTGTTTCTTTCATCCCAAAGTTGAATCGTATAATAAATATGGGGTAACAAATTCATCTTAATGGCAGCTTGTTTCGCCAAGTGCTCCTTCTTCTTCCATTTTTGTCAAGAATTTGATAACTCGCATGTCTTCATCTGTCTGCCTTGCCATATCGATCAGCGCCAATAGTTTTTTAATACCAATAAACACTCTGAAAATAAAATTAAAACTGTTTATTACAATTTTAGTCACAAATTAGGATAATAAACAAAAAAAATAGTTGAGGTACAATATTATTGATTGATCCATTACTAAAATGATGGAATATTATTACTAATAAGCAATTATGAATTTAAAAATTTAAACTTTTACTGACTTTTGTCCTTGTATCTTTTTGGCTATCTGAGTAATTTCCCGCTTTTCAAAAGCATCACTTTCATCAAGCACTGCTTTGAGATGTTCTGGCCGGTTAAGATTTGGTACATGCAATACTGCAGTAAAACCAGAGAGCATTTCCATATCTTCAAGTACTTGCCTAATTGAAAACATAAAGAGTTAAATATCGGTATGGTTTCTACAGTTCAGCATTTTATAAACTTTCAAATTTACAATTCCACTCAATGGATTTTTTTATAACTCATATAATAATTCTAGGTAATATTATATTATTTACAGTATTAAAACCGTTGAAAAGGCATGTTATAGGAAATTTACAAGACCTCCAAAGAAAAAAAAACCTACTTTCTGCTAAACGTTTCTACTAAAAGTGATTCACTTAAACAGAGGTAGTTAGTATATCAAGTTTAAAGAAAAATCATTGAAAATATTTTCCAGAAAATTGCATAAAGATCAACAGTTAGAGCGAGTTTTCGTTGTTGGAGCTATTTCTTTCACTCACCGGAAATATTTCAGATTTCTTTAAACTCTATTAGTTTACAATGTAAAAACCGCTCGTTTATTAATTCTAAATATTACTTTCTCTTACTCCTAGTAAGAGAAAGTATTGTAATCGTGTCAAATTTTCGATATAGTTTTCACCGGAAATATCCGTTTTGGAGTCCCCTGAGTCCAAAAAAGTGGTTTATAGCAAATGGTCTCTCTCTCTCTCTCTCTCTCTCTGTATGTGTGTATGTGAACTACATAGCTCAAAAACGAAAAACCGTAGGAAGTTGAAACTTGATATTCCCTTTAGGTCTCACCATGGGATCCGTCAGTGTGTTATCTGCCAAAATGCCTATACAGGAAGTACCACTTTACTAGTAGGTTTTTTACTTTTTTGCGATTTTCTCAAAACTGACTCCAACGATTTTCTTCAAACTTAGTATATCAACTACACATACAAAGAGCTACAGCTTTTATTTGAAACATTTCTCCGATAATTCATTTAAGGGCACTTTTGGGAGAGGGGTGGGGTTAGGCTTTTACCAAAAGTGCTATTTCAGTTTATTAAACAATTCTGTCATCTAAATAATGTTAATTAGAATTAATTATGTTGTTGGAATTCCGAGTTTCAAAAAAATCGGATGACTGGAAGTTCGTTTACTTTACCACTTTACTAAATGATTTTTTTTCACTTTTTCGCGAAATTCTCAAAAATGGCTCAGACGATTTTCTTGAAACTTCCTATACAAACTAAACATGCAAAGGTCTACAACTTTTATTATAACATACCAATGGAAAAATTCATTTAAGGGCACTTTTGGGGGAGGGGTGGAGTTAGTTTTTTACTAAAGTGCTATCATAGTTGATTATACAATTCTATCATCCAAACAAAATTAATAAGAAATAAATAGGTGGCCGAAATTCCGAGCTTCTAGAAAACTAGTAAACCGGAAGTGCGCTTTAACTGAACAGTTTTTCAGTTTTCGACGAATTTCATTAAAACGCAAACTAAAAATTTGTCTGTTACAATTTTACGAATTTCATTAAAACGCAAATTAAAAATTTGTCTGTTACAATTTTCAGAACTGGCTAAGAGAAAGTTGTGTGAGTGTTTCACACCAGATTTTTTTTTTAAATAAAATTGATATAGAGATGTTCTAATCGAGTGGAATTATAACTTTCACGTCCTTCTAATTTATTCTTTTAGCATATTGTATGGTTCTACCATCAGTAGAAAAATACCACACACAGATAAACAGAGAAAAACAAAAACATGCTGTTCGCCTCAACTCATATCCCCCCAAAGGATTCGATTTCTCAAAGTTGACAAGGTTGCAATATTTCTACAACTGCAAAGAAAGATTGTTTTCAAGTGACTGAAAACGATTCGATTTTTTGACCAAAATCTCTGTAACGGACCCGTTTGATTTTCAAACAAAATATTAAACAAACCTAGATAAGAACATCCGTCGATTTTCGTTTTGCACTTCACATTTAATATTGTGCAAAATCAACAGGAGGGTTTCCAGAACTCATAATTTTTTTGTGAGATTCCTAATTTCGAAAATCTGTCGAATCTGTGAATTTCGACGAGTTCTTAGGTCTTCCGTTTCAAGAATATTACAAAATATAATAGGAAAATGTGACAATTATTTCTTTGACAAAAAAATCGAGTTTCGCAACTCAATAAGATTTGAGATAAATCACATACTCTAGTATCTTACAATATTTTTTTCTAAAACATGTAAAAACATGAAGAGGAGAATGTTGGTAAATAATCAGTTTTCTCCCAAAAAGGGGAAAAGATTACATTCTGATCGGGTTTAGAACGTTAGATTAAAGTTAACTACATTATATAATGTAATGAAGAAATTTGGTAAGGATCGGCAAAGAAAGAAACATTCAATTATGCCAACATTTCGACAGAGTTTCCTGTCTTTAACAAGACTTTAATATATAGATAGTCGTAAAGATGTGGAGAAAGAATTTTGAATGGAACTTTGAAACATGCACATTCATTATATCGCAGAAACATAAGAAAATTAAAAGTTCTTTTCTACAGAAACTAAAAAATTAAAAAAACTAAAAAATTCATCTACAGAAAAAAAAACTTGGCAAATTTCGCTGGCATAATTGAATATTTCTTTCATGACCGATTCTCATCAAATTTCTTCATAACATAATTTATCAACGGTCAACAAATACTTTTGTATTTCATATAATCATATAATTGTATAATGATATTTAATTCATTGGTTTATTGAAATTAAAAAATGCTAAGAGACTGAGATGGAATTTGCTTTGGTACTCAAAATGATTCTCTAGATTAGAGTTAAGAGATTACTTCTAAACAAATGCACAAATACAACGGTGCTGAATCAAATCGTGCTGAACAAATATTTAATTTACAAAAACTTATTTACTTTCATATTGTAAAACATATTTGAGCAATTTCATTTGAACCTTCATTTTTTTTTAAAAAAAAAAGAGATGGCAATTCTGTAATTTCTTTTAAATTATAGTGAAAACTTTGTTTTATCACAGGAATTAAAAGTATTTTTATTCCTTCATTATCTTGGAACTATGTTGAAATTATATTTAACTTTAATCGAAAAAATATTTTTTAGTTTAGGAAAAATACAAAATCCGTTCTAAACAGGTCTTTAGTTCTGGATTTTTCGACATTAGCATAATGTTGCAGTTCCTAAATACCCTCAGATATCCTCAGAGGCTTGTTGTTTTGTCTAATCTTCAAGGGCAAACACTTTTGAATGTTCTCTTTTAATCTCATTATACGGTATTTTCTCCAAATTGACCAGAGGTCGTAGATATTACTAACCAAATCACCTGGCATACTGGATATTTTTATCTCGTGGGACATTTCGTAGAGGCAGTTAAAACTCTTACACTCTCTCAGACATAGTCCTGTTCTATTTTTGCTTAGTACGATTTCGAAACTGCTCCTAAAAATCCCAATAACTCATAGCCTGGAACCTTTTCAAGAGTTATCTTTGACAGAATTTAAAGTGAATCTATTGATCTCCTTTAAAACAGCAAACGAAATAGATAATATAGTTCAAGTTTTAACAACTACTATTCAAATCTCTATTTGGTAGTGACTATTTTTCCTAGGTTTTTAAGATTACAAACCAGGAGAAATAGTCACCACATTGTTCTTAGTATATTATTATTATCTCACTAAGCAAGACACAAAATCTAGACCGTTACCCTCAACCAGAGGAACAAGACGATACAGTAATGGAAAATGATTTAGTTATAATTCTCCCTGCCTCTTTATCACCAAAAGCGTTCACTCCCCCTTTGATGATATATATACCATTAAATGGTACCTATCAAAAAATCTTTGGTCTGAAACAAAAAAAAAAAAAAAAAATTATGGCTGAAACGCATAAATAGCAACCTTATTTCCGCTTTCGACAAGAGCCCAACATAATTCACCAAGGTGATAGGGTAGTGGACGCCACTACCTACTCTTCTGAACGAAAACTATCAATACAAATATAATACAATAAATAAAATATTAATGCAAATACAATATTGCTCAGAAGTCTTCCTCCTACTTCTTCAATCAAGTGTACACCGATGAGTATACGAATCCTAGATGAAGTTGGAACCTCCCATCAATTTATTACTGCATTCTAAAAACATATTTAATTGCCGATTCTTCTAAATTACTTGTAAATCAGACACCACTACCTATTCACTGGTGTTCAATTGTAGTGTTGTCTATTTCTTTACACTGAAGTACTTCGTGCTATGTCATTTGTACCGTCTGGAGATTTCCGTAAGACGACTAGTGTCAAAGAAAATACAGCCTCAATTCTTAATATCAACAATTTAGCATGGAGAGTGTTCGGTTATGGCTTTAAGAGCTATGAGAATATGACATTGGTTTTGCACTAACCGAAAATTATAAGTCTAGAGAACTAAAGTCAGCGCATGATTGAGTTAGAATTCATCAAGCAAGCGAAAAGACCGTTGCACTTACAGACAGTTGCAAAACATACTTTTTTCATACCCAGGTTTCAAAAAAAATTCAAAAATTTGTCAGAGCTATACTTCCCCTTACAGCTGTACTTTTTACAGAGACATAAGAAAAAGTAAAAAAATTATTTAATAGTGGCAAAAAAAGAGAAAAAGTGTTATTGAATCGATATTTCATCATTTAGAAGAATATAATAAACTTTAATATGATTGACTTTTCTGATAATTATGTATAAAATATTAATATTAATGTAAATCAGTTTGAAATCGCAAAATGATCAAGTAGTATTTATCATGATACATACATGATAAGCAGAATAATTGTTAATGAATAATCTTTTATTCTTTACAAGAGATATGACATTTTGATATTTGTGTGAAACAGATTTTTAAAAAAAGTAAAAATCTGCTGTGATACACACACTTACACGACTTTCTGTTGCTATCGTATTTTTTTTTAAACTTAAATTTTACATATTTGTCCTAACATATGTAGGTGGTAAAGGGACAAGTACCTACCTACTAACCTCGGCAGCTAAAGAAGTGATTATATTGTGGCCCAAAAGGCACACCAAAAACACTGAACTGCATATATATATAACATTTGATATTTAACGCCATAAATTCCGCACAACTTTACAAATTCAATTTTTTTTGGAAAAATATTTCAAATAAAAGTGATAGTTTATATCTGTGCAGGTAGCATACGAAGTTTAAGGAAATCGATATAGACTTTTTCTATAAAATTCAAAAATCCCTATACTGTAATCGATTTCCAGTTAATCGATTTTCTTCAAATTTGGAATTCCAGCAACGCTTTTAATATATATTAATATTATATGAATGGTAGAACCATATATTGTATTAAAGTAGTACTTTATAGGTAAACATTACGTTACTGTTAATACCCCAGAATCCTCCAAAAAATTTTCCCGGGAATATGTTTCAAAAGTGTAGGGATTCATTTGTGTAGATAGTATATGAACTTTAAAGAAATTGCACTTCCGGTTGATGGATTTTGACCGAAACCTTCATGTCAGATGCGGTGGTATGTGCCTAAACGGATGTTTGAAGTTTAATCTTCCTGCAAATTTTTTTTTTTTTAAATATTCTGTTTTACAAGCACACAACTACATGCAATACTACATGAAAATATCCTTGTGGGGACCTCATAATATGTGTTTACGGTGTCAATTCAATTACGAAAATTTGCAATACTAGATAAAGTATTAATTAGATATAATAAGAGAAAGTAAAAATTAGAACAGACAAAACTGTAAAATTAAGGATAAATAGATATCAAAAAATTCGGTTATTCATTCACAATGTACGTTTTAAAATTTTGACTTCATACCTGCGACTAGTAGTGCAAAGAATAAGTAGTTTTCTTCCTCGTGGAGGTTGTTTTTTCAGCAGTACAAGCAAAGCTTGTAGAGTAAGATTAGAGTATCGTGGTCCTATAGGCCCGTAATCCAAAAGTCTTTCAATATTATCAACCAAAATACAACTTAATTGGGATCTATATGCATCGTCAAAAACCTATTCAGATAATGAGTACCATTTTACTAATAAATATAAAAAGTAGAATAAAAACAATAAATGTATCAGCAAGTAGAAGAATATTAAGCTTTTTATGAAAGTCATCATAAGCCGTATAATTTCTAAATATGACGTGTTTGAATTATTTATCGAAAACAGATGATAAAGTATTTATTAAATTATTTAAAAAACTGAAAGATGGTATTACCTTCCTAATAGACATACATTTGGCTTGTTCCGTAAATCCAACCATGTCCTCTGGCGAACAAACTTTTACAAAGGGAAAATCGGAATTTTTTGCAAGCATTGCTGCCAGAGCTGTTTTTCCTGCGTTCGGTGGCCCTGCAATATGAAATGTTTTTTACTATAGGTTTTTTATACAGCTGAAATAAATATTAATTATACTGAATATTAATTTTTTGTTGTCTACAAATGACTGAATGAGTTTTTCATTCACAAAGTTGAGCGTTTTAAATAAAAGGGGGCAAAGCCAGACTCAACAGAAGTAGCAGCATAAATTCCAAAAATGCACCATCTTGCAAAACAAAAAATATAGGAATAAAATGATTTTTTAAAAGCTCATTGAATTTCAAAACTTTCACATTGAATTGTTTTCATTTCCATATCCAGAGTATTTATAGAAGATGTATCTAGGTCAAGCTGTACAAGAGAAATCTCTTTCAATATTATCACCAAATAACATTACGAGAAACAGACCTTGACAAATTCATGTCATTGCTATATGATAAATC
The DNA here is from genome assembly GCA_011037195.1 of Triatoma infestans. NCBI lineage: Eukaryota > Metazoa > Arthropoda > Insecta > Hemiptera > Reduviidae > Triatoma > Triatoma infestans. The sequence goes on along the minus strand of JAAEAF010002620.1, from coordinate 75,238 downwards.
TGGCATTGTGTTTTCGGTAACGAGAAACACTCCCCGGAGGCCCAGGGCTGTGAAGCTCCGGGCGCCAAAAACTATAGACGTTAACACGCCTTAAAAATAATGTGAAAATCCATGGCAGAAATTTACACTAACAAAATCTGCAACGAAGGCGAATCATGCTGATATCTGTATTTAGCGGTGTATGTGTGTGTATATATATATATATATATAACATAAAAAAACGTATTTTACGTAATGAGAAAAAAAAAATCTGGCATGAAACACTCACCCGACTTTTTTTTTTTACTACATTAGTTTATATAATTTTATAATTGACAAATTTTATTCAAACTTAGTTTTTACTAAACGTTTACTTACCTTCTATTTTATACCAAATGCAGAAACTAAATTTAATAAAATGTCTTTATGGAGCATAAAGCATAACCTCCTCTGTATTCATAGTTAGTATACCAAATATAGTAAAATCTGTTTGTTTTTTTTATGGAGAAAATCACAAAAAAATTGGAAAAAATGTTCAGTAAAAACGCACTTTCTGAACCATTTTCTGATAACCATTTTTTTGGACTCAGCGGACCTCAAAACGTTTTCCAGTGGAAACTCGATATCGAAAATTGAAACGATTGCGATACTTCCTCTCACAGAGTCGGATCACTGTTCTGTACAGATTCAATATTTTCCCACACATTTTCATAAGTAGTATATATAACTGAAAAAGTAAAAATTACTTACATTATGCCGGCACATTTCTAAGTTGTTAATCTTCTCGAACGAATTAAATCACTTAATGTTCAAATACGAATTTAAAAAAAAAAATTATTATATATGATTTATTATGTATCTTTTTTGAAACACTTGCCAGTATTTCACGTTCCTAATAACACATGTGACGGTCATTACTTCATTCAAATCTAGTTTTATTGGTGCATTTTTAGTTTGCATTTAAAAAAAATGAATGCTTGAAGTGAATGCTAGATTGTGACATCCTGTAAATAAATTTGATCATTCCAAGACGAAAAAAATCCGGTTGGTTTTATCAGTGGTCTGGATTCAAGGAAATATGAGCAATAATGTTTTATTTAGGCGGAAGTATACCGTTTTAAGCACATTAGAGTGCTGCGAAATATTGGAGAAGATTCAGAAGGATTTAGCTGAGGGAAGGATATTCTCAGAAGTTGGAGGAAGTCGTGTGAAATATTCACATCAGTGTTTTTTAAGGGGTAAAGTATCTTCAAGACTGAGGTTCTAGAGAATGTCAGATTCAAATCACTTCACACCAATAATGTACCGAATAATGCTTCCTTGAACGTTCTTAAAACTTACAATTAATAAATGAACTTGCCCAATTTCAAGTCGTAAATATAAATAAATGAAAGACTTTTACATTAATTAAACATGATTTCTTATTTTCCAAATACTGCTTTATGTTTCCCGAACCTTCTAGCAGGACAGAAACAAGTCCTGAAGTTTCTGTAGATCGCGCTTGTTGGCATAGTAATCTGCCATCTTCCAATATACTCGCAACTGGATGACCCCAATTAACAATGCCTCTCACAAGGAAATGGTCCAGCGCTTCAGCTGCTGTGCCAAATGCCTGGAAATGAATTAATTTGATCGTGAATGAATTTTTTTTCTTCAGGCAGATATATCTAACACTGAACAATTTTCATTTTTCTAACAATAATAGTGCTAATATTGTGACCATTGGCCACATAGCAATGAATTTCAAAATTCTTAATTAATGAAATTATAAATGCAACTTACAGGTTTGATATCATTTTCTAGGGCATGCAAGAAATCTGCTCTTTCAATTCGGAGTTTCTTCATGGCTTCTGGATCAACTTCAACTTTGGATGCAGCCTTAATAAGACGGTTCATAGCAGTAGACTGCGCTGCTCTTACAAGACCTTCCAGTTCAGCTCCACTGAAGTTCTTTGTAAGTGCTGCCAATTCCTATTGTCACAAAAAAATAATGTTATAATGAATAATAAAGCAGCCTATTTTGATGATTGTAATCATGTGTAAGAAAACATTTATGCATGTTGTCATTTCGTCATAATTTGCAAAGCTAATAAATGTTAATTGGCAAAATAAGTTTACAAACATCAATTTATTTACTTTTATATCGACATCTGACGCAATTTTGTCGAATTCATACATTTTCGAAGTGTGAATCTTTAGGATTTGCACGCGGCCATGTTCATTTGGAAGACCTATTTCCATTTGCACTTCCAATCTTCCCGGTCGAAGTAATGCTTCGTCAATCATATCCCTTCTATTTGTCATCCCAATTATTAGTATGTTGTTTAACTGGTCAACTCCATCAATCTTGGCCAAAAGCTGATTGACTACAGTGTCATGTACTCCTGTATTGCCACCTACTGAACCTCTAGCCTTACAGATGGCATCCATTTCATCTAAGATGATTATGTGCAGACCAGAATTGGATCCTAACTGTAAACAAAGTAGGAGTAAGAGAAAATTTACTGTATTTTAAAAATACTAAATAATTAAAATAAAAAGTCTGTTTCATTAGAATATGTACAAATATTTATATAAATCAACAAAATTAAAAAAAAAAAACAGTGTAACAAAAACTAAATTATATTTAACATATGGATGGGTCCGCAATGTTGGATAACATCTGGGATTTTATCCATCATAGCACCGAATTTTATCCGACGTAGGAATAAATAATTTAAATAGTTTTACTACTTTCAAATATTCTTACTCTTTTTTGTTCCTCTTCGGCATCAGCAAACAACCTCCTAATATTTGCTTCAGATTCACCCACATATTTGTCTAAGATCTGAGGTCCATTTACGATCTTTGGTTCCCTAGCGTTCAACATTGTACCTATTTGACGGGCCATTAGCGTTTTTCCAGTACCTGGAGGACCGAATAACAGTATGCCCTTAACATGCTTGCACCCTGAAATAAAAAGAAAATATAAATGGGATAAAGGAATTTAACTGAAAATAATTTGAATGCTATAAAATAATTTAAGTAATTCTTAAGTATCTTTAATAATTAAAGTAAGAAATGTCATGGGTAGCACTAAATAGTTTGTATTGATATTTGTTAATATAAACAGAAAAATATGTCCACTCACCCAACTGTTCAACTACCTCAGGTGGGAAAACCCTTGATGCGAATGCACGTCTAAATATGGCATTGAATTCAGTATCTAAACCACCAATTCCCATCTTACCGAAATCCCAGTTTGGATTAATAATTGATATTCGAGCTTCTTTCCTGAAAACAACAGTTTCAAAAAAATCCTCAGTCAAACAAAATCATTTAAATTAATTACAATTCATCGTTTAATACAGGGATAATGAATGTTTTCTACGGTTTTTTAGTAAGATGTACTTCTTGATGTTACAATATTAAACTTCATCGAGTATATGAGATTTGCAAATTGTTTGTACTCTTGTTCGCAAGAAAAGTGTATATATACTTAAAGAGAAACATAGTTTATCCGTACCCTTTACTTCTTCCAACAAGATTTAGCAAGGAATTTTCTTTTTTGTTAAAAATAATAGCAGTATCTCCAAGACAACGCCCCATCTTCGTTTTTACTGGCTTAGCATCCTGACCTGCTTTAATGGCGCTAATATCAGCAGCTGTAAATAATGGAATATGGTAAAACACTCGACTTAAAATATGAAGAACAATTAGAGACATTTTTCAAATAAGAGCTTGTTCCTAATATATTGTATGGGGAGCGGGTGGTACTAGAGAGCAAGGCACAAGTGACTATAATTTACAATTTATAATCACTATGTGTACAAATTGAAAAAACTAATAAAAATAAAATGAAATCACTAAATCAAAATCTCAAAATAGATCACTAAATTAACTTACACTAACAGAAGCCCATACTTAACATTTATTCTAAACTAGGATACTAATAATAATATACTTAAAATGTATAAACCCAATTTACTTTTAAGCCACTCCAAAACCCCAAAAATATCAGTGCAGGTACTCACCAACTAAAACCGCCGTACCGCCAAGCATGCCGCGCTCTTCTTTTTCACTTTCACACTGCAACAGTCGGACTCACTTGGCACACCTTTGGATGGTCTCACACAAAAACACACACACATACACACACAGAGGGAACAAACGGACAAATGATTCCCTCCGCCATGCTTGGCCAGCACTTTTTGGTCTGAGGTAAGGACTGCTACAATATTTTAATTGTACAATTATAATTAACTAAACCAACTATACAAATAATATCCGCTGATTCAGTAATGTTGAAACATTGTTTAACATTCAGAATTTCACATTTGAAACACTTCACAATTTCCTTACAATATTAATATTAAAATATTTAATGACTTTATTAACCTTCCAAAACTATTACTTTAAGTAACAAGATTTCTTTTTCCATAAAGTTGAATGCAATTTCTTGGCCCACTGTAAATGGATGTCCAGAAAATTGCAACAGAAACTGTTGTGCCATTTGATCTGTATCGTATGGTTCTTGTGGGTTTGGTCTGTGAAAAAATTTACGTCATTTTTACAAAGTTATGACAGATACGGTTATTAAATATAATTTATTACACAAATCTAAAAAACTTCTTTTTCTATTGTTTATGACTAAAATAATAAGGCTAAAATGGGCAGAATATCAACAATGACCACTTTTATTACATTTTTCTACTTTTCCATAAACGTTTACCATATTTTGCTAGATAAGAATATGCATATTCAATTGAAAGTGAGTATAATAGAAAAACAAAAATTAAAATAATTCTACTATATGAAAAATCTTACACTATATAAAACAATTTATCTATCAACTTGAGATTACTATCTGCAATTACAAAATATGGTATTACAAAATACTATCTACAATCCCAACAAGCTAAAATGAAATGATATTTCTCATCTTTAACAAAAGCTTGGCATGTTTCTGTTTTTAATTCAATCATCAACTCATACGGCATCTTAATAGACTACGATACCGCCGCTCCATGATCTATTACGTGGATTTTAGTAAAAATGAAAAACCTGACTGTAAAGAAATGTGAACATAAAAATGATTCTCAGTCACTCGAAGGTCTTAAGTAATTTGTATGTTAACGGATGATCAGGCTTGCGATTGTAGACCTTAGAAAGGGAACATCTTCTGGTCCTTTCTATTCTTCAATCGCAAGTCGATTGCGAATGTTTTTATTAAATTTATACTTCATATAAAAGAACTTATTCTTAATTTTAATTTTGCGCCATAACTTCTTGGTACCAGAAGCAAGATAGTAAATTAGAAATATATAGAAGGTAATTAATTATCTGCCTTCAGTCAATGCCAAGGTATCAAAGCTATGGTCTGGCAGAAGGCCAATATAAACTAAACCCTAATTTTAGTGTACGTCTACTAACGTTATGACGCAGAAAAGATCAACGCAATCACCTAATGACATAGCAATAAAGTTACATACTTAATCAAGATGATAACAATAATTTTCAATTAAACACTCATGTTGTGCTGTTAATATTGATTTGTTAAAGTTCTTAAACCATTCAAGCCGATTGCTTACTTTAAATTAGCAAAATAAAAAGAGATATTAACGGCCCATGTTCTTAAAATTAGAACAGATAGGTAGCAGATATATCGTTTTAAAAGTTCCGTCCTGCCAATCTCCGTCCCTCGACCCGCCGCCATCTTCCCCTCTAATCCGTCACTCCACTGCCTCGGCCACTCCGCTGCCTCTTCTTCGCCCCTAGGGGATCCTATCCCGCTAAGCCACTTTGTTGGGCTCATTTTCCTAATGTGGATGAACCAGATCAATTTCCTCTACATTTGCCTATCATCCTCGACTACTCCCATTTTCTCTCTATCGTCTCATTCCTTAACCAGTCTATTCTTGTTTTACGGATGTACCTACGCCAGAAATCCAGTTTTTAATTTCTTTCTAAACTTTTGTGATACGATTCACGTATCGACGCAAAAAATAGGATTCCTTCAACGACAGAATAAAAAATTCTCTTTTATTTTCTTTCGATAGTGTCGAACTCCACAGCTCTGGGTGCAATATTCTTTGAGGGATTTCTTGCTTCCCCAATTCGTCTCTGTATTTGCAAGTCTCCGAATCTCCATTCCCAGATTTGAATTCCCAACCTAACTACTCTTTCTCCTCACCTCAAGCCCCCCACAGCGTAATCATTTTTAAGTTTCCAAATCATCTCTGACTATACGTTAACATTTTTAGAAAGGGAAGATGTGACATTATCAATCTCTTTTCCATTAAAGAATTTTTTGGTGAAACACGCTAATTTAAAGTCTCAACAAATGAAAGATACAATCGATCATTAATGACAAAACTGATTAAAATAGAAAGTTTTTGTCAGTTTTCCAAAATATAAATAAATAAACTTACATTTTTTTACGAATATAATCTGCTTCGAGAGTCATGGAGCACAAGCACTGTGAAGTTGCTGTAGGAGAAAAGTAAAATGGTTTCACCTAGAATGGAATATGAATTTATTACCTTACATGCAGACTGCCTATTTACGAAATATAACTTTTTAAAAATGGCATTTAAGATTTTTTCAATTTTTGCGGAAGTAAGAACAAAAATATGGTTGCAACATTGCTCATTTCAAGTGAAGAAAAAAAAAGACTCAAACTCAAATTGTTTTATAACACATAAACGTATGTATTTCAGAAACTACTTTAAGCAAACCTTAATATCCTGCCCTAATGAGAGAACAGCCCATCGCCTTCCTACATTGTTAAACCCGATAGTGCCTTTCTGAATGGCAGGATGCAGGCAAAGTTTGAATACAAATGAGGTATTTGGTGCTGTACTCACGTCCACATATCTACAAAACAAACGAAAATTGAATTAATTTATAATAGCATCAATAGTACTAAGTAATTCTTCTCAACAAAAATAAATAGAAATGGAAGCAAACTTTTTGTTAGACTAGTTGATTTTAAGATTGGCTTTAAAAGGGTCAATTAATATTTATCGCTGAATTTAAACAATGCAATCGGAACATGAAAAAAATTGCCTCTTCAATGCTTTGAACATTTACGGCCAAAATGAAAACGTATATATAATAAAATTAAGGAAATTAAATACTATGAAAAACGTTTCCTACTTCACATCTGATGAAAAATCGTCCTTGCTGCCGACTGCACAATTTACATGTGACAGTTCGTCTGTGGGGCATTTCGCTACTTTTAATGTCTGAAAAATGAAAAAAATTCGATCATCGTAAGAACAGTATTGTTGAAAATATAGTAAGATCTAAAATAATTTTGACATTTATAATTTCTTTTTATTTTCATATGAAATTATATATAAATAAATAATTATGTATAATGCGTATGTATTCTTGTTCTTAAAAATGAATATTTGTATTCAATGTGCAATTAAAGTGTTTTTTTTAACCATTAAATATTATTTTATTCAACATGTTGTGGGCTCACTTGTGTATTACACTGATTATCTATTTTTTTTAAAAAAGAAATTTGTGATCAAGAAAAATTTAAACTTCTTTTGTTTGATGGAACCAACTATGATAGTTGGAAATTTCGAATTGAAACGCATCTTGTTGAACTTGATCTTTTAGAGTTCATTGGTGAGGATATCAAAGAAATTATCTACAATTTATCACTGGAAGACTCACATACTGAATCTAATAAGAAAGAAAAGAGCAAGAAATGTTCTGAGGCTTAACAAAAAGTGAAAAGTGCAAAAATCAGACTGTCCAACGAATAGCAGCCAGTCACAATATGTAAAAGACTGTAAAACATAGCAAGCACTGGCTGTTTTTGTAAGAAAAAATATTAGCAAAGGAATCAATTGTTGGTGAGAAAAACAATATTCACAATGAAATATGAATATATCATTATAGGACTGGTTGTGGCTTTGTCCTCTTTGATGATTCTGAGGAATATCATTAGGTAAATGCGAGCCTGATTTTCGGATAACATGGATTCTGGAGCGACAGAACATATGGTAAGTGACAAATATTATGAATTTGTTCAAAATTTATATCTGGACATCACTATTTCAATCAAGGTTGCAAAATCTGGGACATTTCTGAAGGCTACGCAAATGGAGATATTTGTTTCAAGACAAAGATCAGTGGCAAATATGTTCCTATAAAATTCTGTCATGTATTACTTGTTCCTGGACATGAATTTAATTGGATTTCAATCAGTGGATGGGATCCTCTAGGATACAGATTGTGTTCAATAATAGCAGCGCGACAATATTTAAACAAAATAAAAGTTGTGGCTCGTGCACTTAAATCTGGGGAAGTTTATATTCAAAATATATTACACTGCTCTTAGGTATGTGGCACGTCATGGAAAGTGAAGTGGTTAAATTGGTGAGTTGGATTTAAATGTTCAATTGGATTATTCTCACTCTACATATTAGAAATATACATAGTAAGAAAAATTATAAAGAACATACGTATAAAGAAAAATTATTGCAGGATATGACATCAAGTTTGCACTTATAGAGTTAAATTTGATAATTTTCTCAAGATTCACAACCAAGGTGTGACTGCTCCAAAAGAGCATGATATTGATTTAGAGGAAGAAGAATTCACCAGTAAGAGAATATTCCTAATTATAATGTATTTCAAATAACGAAACCAACAAAGGCAATATTCTACATAGTAAAAATATTCGTCAACTTCCACTGTAATAAAGGATAATGCAGCACTAGCTCTTAGAGCTGAAGCTTTAGTGGAAAATCTGTTACCAGATATTAAATAAATAATTAAGTAAGAAGAGAGATGACTTTGAAAAATGGAAAAAGATGATGAGGTTGTTTCTGAACATAAAAGATGAAATACAGAAAATTGTCAATCTACCAAAAAGAAAGATTACTCATTGGAAATGTTTTTCGCATAAAAAAAGAATGAATATTGCAACATTTATTGTAACAAGCTAGACTTGTAAATAATTCTCAAGACCAAGCTGTTGCAGACATATTTTTCGAAAGACAACGCATTTCTATTTTATAAAAAATACCTCTGAAAAAAATATGTTTTGTTAATGTTAAATATAGCAGAATTATTTTAGTGAGGGTGGCTGTTGAAAATATAGTAAGCACTAAAATAATTCTATGATATTTATCATATGAAAATTATATATATACATAAATGAATTCGGTTAAACTTAGGGTCAGCCCTCTGGACAGTAAACGCGCGAAAATAGAACAGTAAATCATTTATTTTCGAGTTTGACCGGCTAAGGTTTTGTTTTCTTGTCTACGAGGGCGAAGCCCCTCGTTAAAGAGATTACTGAAGATCGTAAAAAAATGATAAAAATAGTTATAAGCGTTCGTACCACATGCATAAGTGTACACTACAATGAACGGGCCACTAGGTACATTTTTACCATGTATTCTTTTGGTGTAAAAAGTTAAGACTTTTATTAAGGATTCAAATGTGACAAAGTTTTTTTTTATTTTTTCACTTAAAACAACCATTTAGTATGTCACTTTATTCAACAAGTATCAACCTAACATATATTGCAAAAGACAGGTAAACATTTTTAAAGTCAAAATTATTACAAGAGAATCAACTTTAAAATAAAATTTCATTTTCTGCTTAGATAGCACATTAAGTAGCGAACTTACCAGAGCCATTACAGCTTATACCTAATTTGATCCCTAAATGGATGGAACTATGCACTGCAATGCAGGTCAGCTGTGATAAATTCAATAATACAATTTCTTAAAATTAAGAAAAAATTAATTTAAATAAATGTAATATCAAATATCTGAAATAATTGTAAACATTATTTCCAATTTAACTGATGATGCTAATTATTTATCATTGTACAACAATAATATTAGAATTACAATTAAACACCTAGCATATCGAAGTAAGGGAGAGGTTATTTCTTGGTTAGTTGGATAGTCAGGTACAGTTGTTCCGAGGTTTGAATGAATTCAGGCCAAGATAGACACGATTAGAGGTTCACCTAAAATAATAGAGTTCATCTTTTTTTTTTTTTTTTTTAATTGAAATACTAATAAAATAGAGTTGACACTATATAGAATGTGCTAAAAATTTTGTAATCCCTTATTGGTTTCACATAATTTAGATTTAAAATTCAGATGTCATCACCTAAGTTGGTGGCAAAATATTTATTTACCTCTTCCCAAGAAATTTTATTTTAAGAAATGGAGGAAGATACAGACATTGATATTTTAGGCGATTTTGATTTAGATAATTTTCTAAATAACAACTTGAATGAAATGTAAGTTTATGATTTTTTTTTATTAAATTATATTAAAAGTATTACTCTTTTTTAATTCAAATCGATTTCTTTCAGAAATTCTCCTTTGGAGGAAGACATTTTTTGTTTTTCGACTGATGATTCTTGTCATCTTTCACCTCTTGCACATCCAGAATATAATTATAAATGCAGGATTCAAAGAAAACAAACTGAACCCTTGGTAAAATTGGGTGAAAAAAGAACTGACAAAAATCAAAAGGTTCAAGACAAGGTACCAACCACTGGCTTCCTTTTTTAATTTAAATAAACATATTCACTGATACCTACTGTGCGTAAGTTGCTAAGTTTCTCTCTTTCTTTTTTTTTATGTGAAGGGGGCTATTGCACTGTGACCTTTAATTTTGTTTGAAAAAAAAATCAATCTTAAGTCATTGAAGAAGGTTATGCATTTCCCAATCGCACCACGCCCACTTTTTAAATTTCATTACATTACTTTGGCTAAAAGCTAATACCTAATAGTGTCCCCACCGTTCTTTCAGAAGCACGGGGGAAAAGTTGTAGGTTCAAATGCGAATAATATTTTTATTCATTTATCAACTTATAGAAATTATAATTAACCCTTTCTGATAAAAGATACACCTAAAACTTGGTATAAGTATATTTACCAAAAAAAAAAGTTTTATTGTTTGACTTGGCCTTGTTTATCAGTTATAGATAAACATAGATAGATTATTCGACTCACACACGATCCAACCAATCGTGGTATTATTTAATAAAACGTGGTTCAATAAATTTAAACTGGTATCGTATGGGGCATTTAATAGGCCGTAACTTGTTATAGGCATTACACATGTGTTATTGACATTTTAGTGATACAAAATTTCTTCATTTGATCAAATTGAATTTGTTATTTTGTTTAAAAGCAATGATCCAAAATACTTAAATTTTTATCTTGTGAGAAAAACATTACCAGAGAGTCTACTTGGAATTTTTAAATTAAAAATCAGAATTAAAGCCAGAAAATGAAAGATTTTTAATTTATTATGTAATATATATAATAGAATAAAAGAGAAGAATGTATTGCGATTTAATTTTATTATTTGTTTCAGCCAAATCGAGATCGTTTCGATAATACATAGTTTTAGCATGTTAAAAGCTTTAATAAATTAAAACAAGCCTCTTTGAAACCTCATGGGAGCTTACTCTTATTGATTTCTCAATTTCCATTAGGCAAATTTTCTTCTAACTTGGATTTTTATTTTATTTTTAATCTTCGCTAGTATATGTTTATTTAGTATGTCCTCTGTAAAAAGACTAAAGTATATCTTCTTTTATGTAGTATATCTTTGTAGAGTAGTTTTGATAACACTGTACCAGATAAAAGATTAACGTAAAAATAAGTTACTTAGTTTAAAGATGATATTTCTCTTACTATTAAGTTAAATTTTAAGTTTATAAGTATTCTTGCATAGAAGAAAATTTGGTTTTTTGTTATAGTATTATAGCAATTCCATGTATGAAGAAAGAATCTGTATTCTTTAAAAGCATTAATAAAATAAAGTATTTGTAAGTTTAAAGAAAATGCTCTAGCTTTTTCGATAAAATCGCAAAAAAATATTTAACTAAATTGGCAATTAGAGACCTATTTGACCTAGATGTTAGTTGTATAAAGTAGCTTTTTCTAGTATTTGTCCCGGGACATATCAAATTGCTAGTGTGTCTTTGGTAAATGTCTGTCAAGCTTCCAGGCATAGATAACTTCACAGCATTTATCTCTATAGATGGGAGTAGGTTGTCTACATGCTCATTGGGAGTCCAGAAGGATTACTAGTGAGAAGTTGCTATTCTTCACAATAGCCATGAGTTTCCTCTGAAGGTGATTGTTTCATTTGTTCGGACTATTGAGAATCTTAGTTGGATTAGGCTAGTTCTAGATTTGCTAGAGGGTCACTAATCCACTACAACTAAAAGATGTGTATTGGGGCTTCCTTGAGTGTTAATGTTTGCACGTGTAGTCTTCTGTACAATTTACATTGTGCACTGTGTGGTAGTGAGATGGACATTGCACAGTAGTATTGTATGAGTGTTAGGAGTATTAGTGCAAGTGTTGTTCGCGTTATTAGTCTGGGATATACGCAGATCGCAAAGATCTCTGAAGAAGTGGCTAGTCCACTTCTTCCTATGGGATATTCTTTTTGACTAAAACTTTTCTTTTTTGGGAATATTCAAGTAGAATATCAATTTTGAACTTGCTGCCGCAAATTTTAACTATGTTGAACACTGACATAAATTCCTGTAAGCCACTTTTTTTTTTCTGAGAGGTCTTTAAAGCATACATTTCTAGTGATAATTGAATTTTGAAAATTTGAGGGAATAAAAAGATGTCTTTAAAACCTGTTTTAGATAATGTAAAAAACTTGTTTTTAAGATATTTTCCTTAATTTATTTTTAACTACAGAATTCTAAAATTTATGCATTGTGTTAGTTTTCTAATAATCACATTTGATTAATGCCATACCTTCATTGTCCAGTGCTCGTAACATGCAATAACATATCTTTGAAATATTCAGGAATACCTGATATACTTTTCTTTCTTATTTTTACAACACCAGATTATAGTTTCTAAAAGAATATTATATTATTATTCTTCAATTTATACTATTAATTTCTTAAAATCATTTGTAAAATATACTAGATATTGGTAATATCTAGGATTTGATAATTGTGATCAAAATTTGTTTTTCCAGAAGTCTTTATCTTCTTATGTCCAAGTATTCATTATACTTTGTTTTAATGTTAGGTACTTGAAGCAACATGTCCACGGTCTGCTTTACAAACAACAGTGCTAACCAGTCCTCCATTATTAAGTAAGAAAAGAAAAAAAAATAGTCAGTTTTATATGAGGTAAGAAAGTTGATTAGTGATCAAAAAGCATACTTTCTATAATTGTGCTGTACATATTGAAGTCCAGTTTCTTTTTCCACTTAATGTATTTTAAATCCTTCCGCTTTTGAATTCAGAAAGAGAGATTACTTTCAAGATAATATAAATCTCAGTATGTTAAAGGAAAGAGTACTTACGCTTAACTGTAATTCCATTTTCACAGGAAAAAATGAGGAAATTGTAAGCGTGATATATTTTACATCTGAAGTATTGTTTTTTATATTATTAAGTATAGCTATAGTATAGATTTGCATTCATTTTATAAGGTAAAACTTACAAAAATTGATGACAATCTGGATGAAGAAATTGAGATAGATATTGAAGGAAGTGCAGACATTCCATCATCCATGCAGAAGTCTCAGATTTTACTTCCAAAACCAGCCTCAAGTTGTACTATACCTCCTGCATTTTCGACTGTACCATTTAATAGAAAGCGGAATGAGCTACCTCCAGTAAGATAATAGCTACAAGGCAATTTATAAAATTATTTTGATAACTTCTCTTACTTTAAGTTTATAATTTACATCAGATAAGCTGTAAAGATTTCTAATGCGCGTGATAGTTATTAATTTTATTGTTATGTGACTTGTTTATAAATTATAGTATCTATAAACAAGTATTAATAAATTATATTTTTAGTAAATTTATAAATTTGTGAAAATGTCTAAGTTAGAAAAAATATTTACAAACTTCTTTTTTTTTTTTAAATATCCAACAAAGCACAAACGAAGAATAGAAAAACGAAGAGAGATAAAATTCAGAAGTTGAATTAGAAGCTTAGATGTTAACTTGTAAAGACAACCAAAACAACAGCGACTTAAAACATACATTGTGGCTCTGTTGGGTGTAAATGATTGTTCATAAAATGTACTAATACATAGTGTGTAAAATATGTAAATTTTAGTAAGGCATGTTTACACAGCAAGTTTCCTGAAGAAATGGCAAGTGCATATCCCCATACATACGATAATGAAGACCTTTAGTTGAATAATGAGAAACAGGAAGAAGAAATTTAAGCTCACATTTAGTGTACATTGTGGAATTCCCTCTTTTTTGTGCATTAACATGCGAAATAAAATATGGTTCTAATCTGTATTCTGGAAGGATATTTGGAATTTTGAAATATGATCTAATTTAAATATGTCCGTGTGTGTGTGTTGTGCGATGCTTGCGCACTTTACTGAATAGTTGTTTTAGTTGTTCATGATTTTCTCTATAAGCGGCTTCAGTGATTTTCCATCATTTTTTAATGGCCACCCAGCAAAAAGTTGATCAACGTCACAATTTTAAGAAAATTTGTAAATTGTATTTGTCGTGACAAAGAGAAAGTCGTATATGTGTTTCAAACCAATTTTTTTTCTTTTCTTTTTTTTTTTTACATAATATTATGTAATTATCGGAAAAAGTTGAAGAAATTGTAAAATACAATGATGGTTGGAAGGGGTCAAAGAAGAAAACTTTCAAATTTCAGAAATTATTTTTCGACATTTCGTTTTGAAGTTTTTCCTCAGGAACAGTCAAGGAGAGAGAGGCCCGGCAGTGTAGCAAAATGTTGAGGAAGGATACCAAAGGTATCTGAAATATGAAAAATAAACTTTTCTTCTGTGGCTGATGCTACCATCGTATTTGTATTATTAACAACAGCTATTCTTAACCTTAGTATTATTTATACTAAAATAACTTAAGTTTTAATGTAGGACTGGTTCAAGGTATATGCGAGATAGAAACTGCGTTGAAACCCATGGCACTTCTTATAAAAAAAAAGTGTGGAACAAGTACGTATTAAACCTGTTTTGAAAGCGAGAAAGAGAATGAAGTGGAAATAATCAAAATATAATGCTGCTGAAATCAATTTATTGACATAAAATTCAGACTAGCAATATTAAAAAAACAAAATTAAATGTAATTTACACATATGTTTACTGGAATTCTTCTACATATTTAACAATATGTTTCATATAAGTAATGAATATGAATCATTTTTAATTATCACGTTGGTTAGGTTGTTTAATGAAAAATTGTGAATTTACATTACAGTGTGTTAACTTTTTATGATTTTTATTTTTGGCGATTTTATAAACCGATAACTGTTTGCATATATTGCGTGGAAGGGGCCAAAAGAAAGATTGAGTTAGAAGACGGAAAGATTATCTAAAAACAAATTAAAGATGGGTGAACTATTACTTTAGGATAGAGATATTTCATTTCGAAACTGTTTTAAGGAGAATAAATATAATACTTAACAGATATAATTCATTGAATGAAGCTTTCAAAATTGAAAAATCTTTTTCCGTAGCTTACCTAATTGTGGGAAGCGGTCTTCTTAAAAATCAGTTGTTTAGAACTAAAATGCTTCGACATACCTTGAAACAAATAATGGAGAGATATAGGTCCAACAGTAGCCAATGTAAAGAGAGAAAGATAAGGGAGTCAGGAGCGCAGGTTGCTGCTATTTATAAGTATATTTACAAATTATTATAATTTTTATTTACATAAATTTTCTAGAAGTTTCCGCAAAGATTTGTGTGGAATTCGGTGCTTTCTAATGTCGGCCCTCTTTGAAAGTAAGAGATATTACATTTTCTAGTTGTAATATCCGGTATATTTTTTAGATACACTAAAATCATTGTAACTTAGTGATTATAATGAATTTACAAAGATTTAACTAATTGCCACTTTAATGAAAAAATCTTCAACAAAGTAACGCTTCAGTAAAGTAATGCTTATTTTTCCAAAACTCTATTTCTAAAACTGGTCAAGTGCCTTGGAGGAGCACACTTCCCTTTATACTTATCTTACAAAATTCACCATCTAAATCCAAGGCGAGATCCGAAATTAACTTATTATCGCTTTATATTTAAGGCTAAAAAAAGGTACTAATATTCATGTTACAACCTCTATGCTACTGTGACTCCTTCGAAACCTATATTTTATTTTACTTACTTCAGGAGCAATTTTTTTTTTTTTTTAAATACTACATTTGAAAACCTCTTGTAGGTTTTTTTTCTTCTCTTGTAAAAAGCAAAGCTCTTTAAAAACGTGATAAAAAAGTAACTAAATAATAATATAATGAGTTGGAAAGTTTATGCCCTCACAATATTGTTTTTACTTAGATAAGCAGTAAATATATGTTATGTCTGCAAGAGAGAATGAAAAATGTATACAATCTAACTCATCCTACACAAGAAATCACGATGGATCTGACTCATTTTAGTAAAGAAGAGGAAGAACTTTTTCCAGAATTTTTCTACAATACGAAAACATTCCTCATTAATCGATACCTTACGGTTAGTAAAAAGAAAAAATATTGGCCATAATTTTAAATTATTAATAAATTGTCCCCAATACTTCTTTTTCTAATAAATGAAAAAATGCCGTCACTTTTTTGTTGTAGATAAAATCACACATATTAAATTGTTGGGCCGAGAAAAGACCAACATATATAACAAAAACCCAAATAAGAGCTGGTCTAAAAAATTGTGGTGACGTAAACCTAATCAGCAGAATACATGCTTATTTAGAAATGAAAGGGGCTATTAATTTTGGATGTGATCGGTGTTATTATATTCAACAACTTAAAAAAACTAGAACCAAAGAGTATGTAGTGCAGGAAAATAAGGAATGTGATGAAGATTGGGCAACATCAGTTGTTGATAAGAATTGGGACCAACAGCGAGATGATGTAATAATGGTAAAACTAAGATTTTGCGGTTTTAATAATTTTCACTTTTTTTTTTTTAAATGTATTTATTCTTAGATTTCACCAGCAATTGGTTATGAGGAAGGTGGGTTAACATTAATGCATGATGACAGTGGATCTATAACAAAAGTTATTGTATCCAAATATTCGGACCTCAATCAGATATTACATTCATCAGCAGGCAACAGGAAAAAAAATAGAAACCGAACAAGCAAAGCAACTAGACAACTTATTTACTGTAAACGATTTCCGACGGAGAAATCCGTAAGTATAAAATAAAGAAATCAACATATTAGCAGCTGTGATAAAACATATATTTTAATATTATATATATTTTCTTGTAAAGGCTCCTTTTCGAATATCTTTCTACCTAGAAGCTTTGCTAACAGCAGAAATTCATTGCTACTCTTCAAATTTGACATCCGCAAAAGGCCTCTTTCTTGGTTGGTATGATGTGGGTAATCACACGTTGCATGTAACTACTTGTGCACCTATAGCAGACGCCGGACTTACAACTTATGACTGGAATTCAGGTAATTAACTGATTTTATGAAGGTATTACTAGTGAATCCAATCAATCGAATGCATGCTTATTTAGAAAGGAAAGGGGCTCTCAACTTTGATATGATCAGTGTTATAATATTCAGGAGCTTAAGGGTAGAAGTGTGTGAATTAGTAAAGAGTGATAAAACGGGTGTGGAAGAGTGTGTGGCTGTTAACAAGGAGCCAATGACAAGGAGGACACCGCGGCATGGCAGATATCCTGTTTATTGGTGGAACAAGAAATTGCGAAATTTAGATCAAATTGTCTGCGGGTAAGAAGATTAGCGCACGAAAAAGAACAAGATAGTTCGCTGGTTGGAATCAGTATGGTGGTTATAAAGAAAGGAGGAAGGTCCTACAAAGGCCATTAATAACAGCAAAAAGCGCTGCTGGAATGAGCTATGTATGGTTGTCAAAAGGGATCCGTGGGGTTTGGTTTATGTTTATGTATTTGGTTTAGTAATCAAAACTTGGCGCTGCGAAGGCGCCATACATTGATGATGATGAATTGTTAATATATGAGGTTGTTAAGGAGTTGTTTCCGGTAAATCTGGCTTGTCCGGAAAGAACTTTTGTAGATTTGCCTTAGTTCGAGGAAGAGGAGTTGGTGAGAGCTATTGTGGATATGAAAAATAAAAAGCCGCAGGACCAGATGGAAACCCGGTGGATGTGCTTCAGGTGGTACAGGTGGATCCGGAGTTGATGTTGTATATGTATAATAAATATTTGTTGTGAGATATGTTCAGCGAAAGATGGAGATAGCGAGGCTAGTCTTGATTGATAAAGGGAAAGGGAAACCCATAAGAACTTGGAACGTACAGACCGTTATGCATGTTGATTACTGCCAGGAAATAACTGGAAAGAATGATCGTACCTATAAGAGGCTATACGGAACGCAGGAGATAGGGATTGGAATACATCTTCAGTATCACTGAGTGTTCTTATATTGTGAATGATAGATGCTATCTGAAGAATAGAGTACTTAGATAAGAAACGGAGAAGGGAAAGCGGTTCATGAATATGACCGGGGATGCAACGTTGTGTTCGATTATCGGACGTACTGGTTTTGTGGAATGTAATCGAATGTAAAATCGAATAACCGGAAGTGCGAATTTATCGAGTAGATCTTATTTAATATTATTCATGCGATTAATACTTTATTTAATTAATATTTGTGTAACCTTGTATTATGTTGTGTTAATTTAGCAAAATTTAACCAAGGCAAGGGTAAATCATAGCTTTTATTAACATGACAGTTTCATACCAGATCTTTATATACATTATATATAGATCTCATTACTTTCATTTTCTTGTTGCAGAATCTTCAAAATCAGGATATATGGGCAATCAGCAATTTGTAGTTGGTTGGTACTTTTCATATCCAGTATCTGTAGCTGAATCATCTGTAATTAATCAACCTAAGCATGCAGATCTGCGTGCATTGTTTACCAAAAAAACTACAGATCCTTTTTTCTTGTTGGTGTTATCACCATATTCGCGTACAAAGAAAAGGTAGGCTTTTATTAAATCATTAACGCTAGTTAGGATTTATTTTAAATAGAAACTAATTATTTAAACTTTTTGACATTATTCGTTTTTGTAGGTGCATCACTACAGTGAAAGGGTACCCTTATTTAATGGACTACAAAATTATATATGCGGAAGATATGTGTGTTAATGATACAATAAAGAAAATGAAAGAAGCCATATCTATGGGAAACAATGAAAACCTGTTTAAGGAAAAGTGTGAATATGTGAACAACAAAACATATGGGCAATTGGTATTCTATATTTTACAATCCTAATTTTTCCGTTTTAAATATATGTCTGTCTTTTTACTTTTTTTTTATATAGTTAAGATTTTTTTTTTTCTATAGTGTTATGAAAGTATTCGAAGATTATTAGATTCTACTGTGAACGTAGTGCCTTCTAATGTAAAAGAAGAGCTTATACAGGCAACGAAATATATAGTTGGATTCAATCATTCTACTGATGACCGAGTGATATAGGTATTTATTTTGCAGTATTTTTTGTTCATTTCTTTGCGAGTTTTTATTATTATTAATAATCAGTTCTTCAGTATTTCTCGTTTCGTCTAAAAATGTTTGTTTCTTGATAGTTGTCGTTAATATCTCACATTTAAATCTAAAAGAGTATGTGCATTGTTTTTTACTTTCTTTTTTATCTAGAAAGTATTTCTGATTTTACCTTCATGGATTGGAATCCTCAAAGCAAAACATGTTTCCCACGTGGGCCTATGAATTTTAAATAGCGATTTATTGTAACCTTATTATAATATTGTAAAACTTGAAATGTATGTATATTAGCTACTACTTTGTATGCCTCATTGTCCCCGAACTTTTAAAACTATTAAAAAAAAGAAGATATGCCCATTGTGAAGCACATACAGTTGTTTGCACAGTACATTATGTTGACATTAACTAGTAATCAATGTTTCGAAAAAACACTTGAATTTCCGGGTTGAGAACGCGTCAACTAAACCGGCGTTTAGCCATGTTTCAAAATGAGCCTTTTCAGGGTTGTTACACCTTGGAAGCCAACAAGGCAATTCCCCCAAACCAAGACAAGAACTTTGTTGGCTTTCAAGGTGTAATGACCCTGAAGAGACTCATTGCAAAATGGGCGAAACGTCGGTTTTTAGTAAACCTCTGTCGCAGTCTCAACCCGGAAACCCAAGTGTTTTTCATGAAAATAGCCTCGGGAACCTAAAAGATCAATGTTTTCATTTCCAGTTACTCTCTACCAAATTTTCGTCAAAAGTATAAAATTTAAATAGTGAAAAACTATTTTAATACCATATTGCCTATTAAAAAATATTGAAAGTAATCATGTCACCTATATCATATTGCGTAAAGAGGAATTAACATCCTTTGCTAATTCGAGGTTTCTGAGATTTGACCAGTCTTAGAACCAGCTTTCTCTTCTTACTGAACAAATACCCCCGCGCACACATACCCAAAATAAAGGCACACTTTTCATGAACAACGTATAAACATAATAAACTTTAATTCGTTCACGTTCTGTTCTTAGAGAACGAATGAAGAAAAATAATGTATTCATAACAGCTGAGTTCATCCTTGCGATAAAGTGGTCTAATCACTTAGGCTCTGATCTCAGCCGTTCCTGCAAACTTAACATAAATTAAAGAAAATCTTAGTGGCAAGCTTAGTAGACTTGCATTCATCATGTCCAATTATTTCTTTCTGAATCTTCTCATATATGTATATTACAATTCCAATATGTTGACATACTTTTCCAAAATTAATTGGTATATCTTTGTGCTGCTCGTGAATTGGATGTGATCTATTCAATAAAATTTTCACCTAGGTCTGGTCTAGTTTGATAGTGTCCGTAAGTTGGTTGTAAGTATGAGACGTTGCTATCTTCTGGAAATATTATTAAGGGAAGGACTTGTTAACTTATCTAAAAAGTCGCAAGGATTGTAAAGCTCTTATAAAATCTCATAAGTTGATGTTTCCAACAAATGCAAGATTCCCTTTAGAAATACTTCTGGGGTACTACCCGAAGATGTACTAGATTAATGAAATTTCTTCTGCATTAGGTATCACAGAATTTGGAGCTTCTTAATAAAAGAGTACCCCCGAGATTGCTTTTTTCTTGAGCACCCCCTCCAGAGATTGCTTTTTTCTTATGTATTTTATAATTTTCTCCACCCGACGTTAGGCAATGGGGAGTTCTTCTTTCTCAAAGCACTGTTTTCAGAAAAAGCCCTACTCGTAGGTAGCATAAGTTATGAATTTTATCCTAATTGGATATATTACAATTTAAATATTTTTAATTATAATTTAACTAGGGAAACTACTCTAGTGCTGTTATCCTCAATTGAGATGATACTGTTTAAACAGATAATCGCACTTTACATCTATCTTGGTTCAGTTAAAGTGTGGGTATTTTAGCGAAAATATTTACGAGTATTGTGGCGAAGCATATTTGGACTGATTTATGTGACATTATACCGGAAGAATATGTCTGGATTTAGGCATGGGCGAAGCTGCTTGGATAATTTATTTTCATTATCTTCCGTTGTTAATCTGCATTTACAGAATAAATAAGAAAAAAAATCGTGTTTGCTATCTTAATTAGAAATCTGTTTTGTAAAGTCGCATTTTTGGTTAACATTTTCTTCACACTTGGAATTTTAGCAGTGCTTCAATGGACCTTAACATTATTGTTAGATTTTATCATTCAAAGCTGCAGTGACAGGATAGATTCACGCCAGGAAATTATTTCCTGTTGGAAGTAAAAAAGGAAGCGAACGACAAAGAAGTGGGAAGAGAATCAGAAACTCTGAATTTTATGTGTACACAACGGTGATAATCACAGTACATGAAGACTCTGTTATATTAAATCTGTTATTTTCCCACTATTTTAATTTTATATTTCAGAGTATATATTCGATCTGATTAAAGTTTATGAGCTCGTGAACTGGTGTCTAAATAATTGCAAGTTGTCAAATCTGTTTTTTTTTTTAATTAATTAATTTATTTATTTATTATTATTATTAATAATTTTCTAAATTAAGAAACAGATATCACCATTACATTTACCTAAATTTTAAATAGATATAGTTTAATCATATATATTTCACCTTTAACGTTGTTGCTTATGTGTTTTATTTAGTCTAGCAGCAATGAGATTTGAACAAATTGAGTCTTCCGATAGCGAAGTGGTATCAGCACATTTGCAGAAATAGTGATTATAATGTGCAAAATTTTAATTAAGTTCAGATCAAGTGAACGTCATTGTTTGTAAATAAATGTAAATTGTACGAAATAGTAATTAAATATATATTAGACTTTAAAATGAGTCTCAAAGAAATTATTATTATTATTATTAATCCTTCTGAATGATTATTATTAAACCAGTTGTTTTCTAATATAAAAGTGCTGCTTGCTGCTTTTTATTATTTGTGGCCAATGTAAGGTCTTCATTCGTCAGTGAATAACCATTCTTTTATCAATTATCCTGAATATGCAGAAATGTTAATTTCCTTTTTCGTATATTCTCTCAACACTACAAGTAGTTTTATACAATATATATATATGTGTGCGTGTGTGTGTGTGTGTTGTGTGTGATAATAGCTGGTTGAAATTACTCTTTCTTGCTTAGATTTGGTTAGATTACCAAAGGGGTGACTCTAACCAGACATTGCAGCCAAACCGAGACTTATTTGTGCGTACCCCGTATAAGTCTAGTATGCCCACCCCCCTTCAAGAGGTTGAGGGCTTTTCCAACCAGTTCTTTTTGCGCTATTATATCCAAATTGCGCTTTCTTTATTTAGGCTTGGTTTCAGGCTGTTTTTTTTTTTTTTAAGCTAGATATCGCAAGGATTACATATTAAAGTGTGATTTGGAATTAGTGCTATATTGTAATTTCCATACTTGTTTTGGAATCTATGCTTCTCATTAAGCGCTAGTCGTGATGCACAAAGTTTTATATCCATTTATACAAAAATGTATTATTTTGTTGGCTAATCGCTAAGTTAGTGAACATTTTTTGGGTTTTTCTTTGTTGTGGTTAATCAAGGAAATTGATAATCTAATTTTTTTGTTTTCATCTAAGCATCTTTTCGGAGGAAAATTCCTCCATCTTCAGGGCTATATTTTGAGAAAAAAGAAAACATACTAACTGTATAACTCTGTGGCTCAAAATTCTATGATATGAGTTAATGCCAGATATTTGCTATCTTTGATCGTGAATAAATTCCTGATAAAAATGCCACATTTAATAATAACCTGTCCTTGTTTGTTTTATGTAAAATTTAATATGGGTTCGTTTAATGGTAACATTTATTGTAAAAGAAATTGATACGTGTATGCTATGCGTATATACGATTGCTATCACTTAACTTGATCTGTCCTCATATATGTAGGATTTGTTTTGCTTACATTGACACATATTACGCCTGTAGTTAGATATTTACTTGTTGCCAAATGACGGCTATAAGCGTCATGTATATTTTTTGGAAAAACAACATTAATAAAGAACAAATAACAAAATTTGCAATATTTACTAATTAAAAAATATACAGATTCTACAACTTTAAGATGACCTACAAGGTTTTATAAGAAACTGTGACCAAAGTTCATTTGAATGCAAACAGCTAGCCCTAACTATAGGTAGATCTGTTTGTTCTTACTTGGTTGGTAATATGTTTAATTTCAAAATTTTTCAAGATTTCTTCAATTTTCAATATAATCGGAGTGATGTTACCAATAAATCATAGATAGTAGAACTATTCTCAACTAATGACATATTACATTCTCTAACTCTGTTGGAAGAATTATTGCGATCGGGCAAGATTTTCTCAATTGATTTTCACCGGAAATACACGTTTTGAGGTCCCTTTAGTCAGAAAAAGTGGTTTTTAGAAAATGGTCTGTGTATGTGTAATAGAATATCTCAAAAACGAAAAGTTGTATATTCCATAGCTCAAACTTGATATTCCATTTTGGTACTACCACCTCATCAGACACGAAGATTTCGGGCAAAATCCATCGATCGAAAGTGCGACTTTAATGAAGTTTTTTGTGATTTTCTCGAAAATGGCTTCAACAATTTTCTTTAAAATTGGTTCATCAACTAACTACACATACAACGACTACAACTTTTATGCAAAATTCGTTTAAGGACTTTTGTGGGAGGGGTGTGGTTATGGTTTCCTCTACCGTGCTGTCTTAATTTATTACACAATTCTAACATCTGGAATTAAATGTGCCGTCGAATAATGAGTTTGAAGAAAACCAGATGACCAGAAGTGTGTTTCTAATGAAAAGTATTTTTCAGGTTTCAGCTATTTTCTCTGAAACTGGTCCAACGATTTTCTTCAAACTTAGTATATGAACTACAAATAAAAAGAGCTATGACATTCTTTGTATATTTCCACGCAAAAAATGTTTAAGTAACAGACATATTTTCCGTGATAGCCTGCTTCTTTTTGTGGTTTTCGACCGGTTTCGGGCGTTCGGCCAACATAGTATATAAACTGATTTGCTCTGTGCAAGTCTGTGTTATCACATTGTTTTGACAAAACATCGGGCGTACGCCTGAAATCGTTCGATGACCATAAAATGAAGCAGTCTATCACGGAAAATATATTTGATGCTTTCCAGCTCTGCGGAACCAACCACAACAATGTTTAATTTAAACGGAAACAAAAATTATTATAGGCCCTGTGATTGTGATAAGGTACGGGTGAAAAGTATTGTTATCCGAAAAGTAAGAAGAATATCTATTAAAAGTTGATAATATATTTACAATATTATAGTACCCTTTTCAACGCTAAGTTGCACTCAGTTTTATGAGGTTTTTCTTTTGTGCATATATATAATAGATTTTCAATCTATAATCGTTGTTAAAAAGTAAAATAAATGCGATAATTAAATTTTTATTATTTATCAAACAAAAAATCTAATTTCGTACTTTTTCTGTTTTTGCAGTAAATTTTTTTGTTAAGTATAATTCTGCAATTTACTAAGTAAAATCTGGTGTGAAACACTCACACACTTTCTCTTACTCCAGTTTTCCAAATTGTGATTGACAAATTTTATAGTTAGTATATCAAATTTAATGAAATTCGTCGGTTTTTTTTTACGGAAAAAATTGAAAAAACTGCTCTTTCAGTTTACTAATTTTCTTGAAACTCGGAATTTTGGTAGTCTTTTGTTTGGATGGTAGATTCGTATAATCAAATACGATAGCAATTTAGAGAAAAACATTACCGCACCACCTCCCCTAAAATGACTTTACCAAAAGAAATGTTGCAAATAAAAGTTGTAGCTCTTTATATGTGTAGTTCACAGTCTAAGTTTAAAGAAAATAGTTGGAAATAGAAAAAATAACAGAAAACTGAAAATATTTCTAGTACAAACGCGCATTTGCGGTCATCCGGTTTTTTCAAACTCGGAATTTCAACAACATATTTAATTCTAGTTAATATTATTTAGATAATAGAATGGTGTAATAAACTGAAATAGCACTTACGAGGAAACCGTAACCGCACCCCTCCCCCAAAAGTACCTTTAAATAAATTTTCCGGGAAAAATGTTTCAAATAAAAGTTGTAGCTCTTTGTATGTGTAGTTGTTATACCTAGCTTCAAGAAAATCGTTAGAGCCAGTTTTGAGTAAATCGCAAATATGTAATAAAAAAAATTCTAAGTGGTACTTCCGGTTGAGGAATTTGGACAGATAACCTACTTCGGATCCCATGGTGATACCTAAACGGAATATCAAGTTTGAACTTTCTACGATTTTTCGTTTTTGAGTTGTGCTGTTCACATACATACATGCACACACACACACACACAGACCTTTTTCTAGAAACCATTTTTTTGGACTAAGGGGACCTCAAAACGGATATTTCCGGTGAAAATTCGATATCGAAAATTTGACACGATTACAATACTTCCTCTTACTAGGATTAAGAGAAAGTCTAACAAATTATTTAGTTCACAAGAATATCTTTTAAATAAGGCTACAATATTTCAAATAAAATTGAACTACTTTCGACCGAATTAACCCTTTTTTCAGTCAATTCAAACTTTTCTCTATACATTTCGATGCAAAAAAAAATGTTTAATTAGATTAAACATCTTTTGATTTTTGCGCTCTAATAATTGTGATAAGGTTTGGATTAAAAATATTGTCAGAAAAAGGAAAGAAGAAAATATATTAAAATTTGGTAATATATTTACAATAATATTGTACCCCTTTTCACAATGCTATGTTGTACTCAGCTTTTAAGAGGTTTTCCAAAAATATAAATATTTACAAAACTGCAATGATTTAAGAGACACTCATGGCAAGTAGTAGGCATTTGAGCAAACTATTTTTTGTATACGTCTTGAATCCATCAAAATGCCTTGGAATCAAACTAATGAGTATGTTGTAGAAGCAAAAGCCCAAGCCATTTTTAAGCATAACAATAACAAGCCTATTTTTATACATTTATGAGCAAGTTTAAATCTGAAATTTTAAACAAACATATTTTAAAACATGAATTATATGTTGGAAATTATTATTTTAATCACAATCGAGCTATAAATAAATAATGACATACCTGTTCCACCTAATAGTTGCTTGGGGTAAGGTGCTCCATTCATCTTTGAGCAAATAAAAACGTAATCCTCGAATATAATTATAGAAGAAACTATCCCAATCCAGAGAATCAATGTCAAATTTGAAGTTTTCTTTATCTTCCGATGACAACTTCGACCAAAGTGACTTTACAGAATCATTTGAGAACTCCCAACTACGAAAACTGAAGTAAGATAGTACATCCGAATGTTTGTCAATTTTCTTGTAGACTTTGTATAAACTGCAATTAAATAAGAAAAAACAAGTGAAAAAATATGCTCTGAATTCAAAGTATTAGTTTTTCAATTAGTATTTTGAAAAGTTGGGTAAAATTGTACAGCAGTCATTCACTAAGGGATGATAAATTAAAATCAATATATTTAATTCAAGATAATTTATTCCAAACTTCATTTAATAAGGGGCAATGTCAGTGGCGTCCCGTGAAGT
Source organism: Triatoma infestans (assembly GCA_011037195.1). Taxonomy (NCBI): domain Eukaryota; kingdom Metazoa; phylum Arthropoda; class Insecta; order Hemiptera; family Reduviidae; genus Triatoma; species Triatoma infestans. The sequence continues at coordinate 48,264 of JAAEAF010002620.1, read as the reverse complement.
TTGCATGTGGACTTGAGTAAAACGAAAAATGTCTCAATTCAACTCAATTTAATAAAAAATAAATTCACATCGATATTTTTTAAGACATTTCCTGTTATACAAAAAACATGGTTTCTAAAAAACTAATATATATATAAAAAAAAAATTATTTGAATATAAAATCCTTTCTTCGAGTTTTTAAGTTTCACAAAATTTTTGAATAAATTTTTCATTAAAATTAGTCTTGAATTATAATGTTAGGAATGAAACGATTTTTGTTTTTTATTTCAAATTTTTTCGGAAATGTCAATTAAGAAAATTTAATTTTTTTTTAAATATTCAACACCCATATTGATAAATTTATAAACTACTATTTATTTTATTGTATATTTTTATTCTTTAAAAAAATAATATTATTGATTAAAAAAACTTTTTTTTTTGTAATATAACTATGATATTGCACGCAACTGCAATCAACGCTACCCGCCGACCAACTACAATAGCACTAGTTAGGTCACTTTATTAAGGCAAACAAAGCTTGTCGGAAATAACCGAATATGACCATTTTTTGAATTGGGAGCGTTAACATCAAGCAAGCTTAATGAAATAATTCTTTTTTAAAAACGGATTTATTAATGGTATTTAATAATTAATATTTAAATAATAATTATGCAAAGATTGTTATGTTATTATTTTTTTATCATAAATTTAAAAATTAATTTCTGTAGTTATTTTCTGGGGGTGCTGTACAGTCGCAGTGTTTATGCCCGCCACTGGGGAAAGTATTGTTTGGATTTAAATAAAAATATTATCTTACACAACTAGATAAGTAAGATGATAATGTAATTACAACTAAAATCTTACCTGGGATTTTTACTTCTTGTCAAAAATCCAATTCCATCCATTATGATGGCAGGTATGTAATGAAAAAATATTACACAAAGGAAGTGAGTTATCCAAAGTTTATGAATTGTCATGAAATAACACCATACAGCTCGTATAGTGGGAACATCTTCACCATGCTTCTCTATAAGTCTTTTGAAATCCCTCCATTTAAGCGGATTGTCTGTGCATGAAACGTAATTATAAACTGGCATTTCGTGCTTTCCATTTTCAATCTTCTCAGCCGCAGAAGCAATAAGAGCTGCTACTGTCATATCCACGGGTACCAAATTTGCAGTGCATTCAATGTCAGCATGCAATGAATGTAGAAGCCCACATCCTGCACCAACCACTATACCAGTTGGACCATACAAATTATCTGTCCAACCAATAACGGGCTCTTTGTAAGTTCCCACAACTGCAACATAAATGATGAAGAATATTGAGAAGAACATATTAAGAAGAATATGAAGTATACGCTACATGTTTTAAATCTTTAATTCAAAAGGTTGTATAAATTAAAATATGGAGGAGTGCCTTGAAAATACGCTTGCTGACCAATACCTGGTCATGACGATCGTGGTGGACTGGCTAATCTAATTTCGCTAATCATATTTTTGAATTCTTTAAAAAAAGGAAATTAGAACTAACAACACAATTATATTTCCCAAACAAAATGTCTTACCCAAAAATTAACTCAAAATATATTATTTTATTGCATATCATTAAAAATGACTATAAATTGAAAAAAAGAAAAAGAAAATAACAGCTATTTTATTTATATAAAGTATATTTTTTAAGATTTTTACAATCTGTTAATTCCCCCGGCTGACGGATTACTCCAAGCCGTAAAATGTTATTATTCTTTTATATTTATGTATATATATATTTAAAAAAGTAGCTTTTGTTTTTTTTTGCTCTTTTGTATATTTTCTTTTTGTAAAAAAAGCACTATTATTAGTTATTATTATTAATATTATTCTGTTAATTTCCTAAAGCAAAGATTCCTAAAAAATTTCGATAAAGAAAGCTATTAATAAGGCAGTTGTATTATGTAGAAACCCAATGTCATCGTAAAATTTTACTGAGTATTGAAACAGACAATCCAGGATAGCATTTTAAAAACTTAGAAAAGAAGTGAAACTGTTCAAAAAAAAAACATTAATACTAGACTCGGAAAATATTGACACATTTAGCAGTTCCATTTTTATTTATACTATAAATAGTCCTGAAGTGGACATTAAGCTCGGCAGCAAATACATAAATCTGGGGTTGCTTCTATTTCTCAGTCCAACTTGGATTGTTCAATGCCATATTTGATATACGGATGAAAACTAAAATATAATTACTTTGTCATACAAGTAAGGGAGTTTTTTTATTTGTATTTAGTTTAGTTTTCTTTGAAAAATACAAATAAAAAAACTATATATATATATATATTATATAACTGTAGAGATATCGTTTTTACGATATATATATATATTTACTTTTCTTAAGCACAGTTATATAAAGCACTATATTTATTTCGATAATAATAACTACAAATTTTATTTGCAGTAAACTCAAGCAGACGGCTTATGCCATGCTTCTAATACTTTTGTGATTTCTCTATTTCTGTATTTATCTTAATAAAGTATTATTATCATTATTATTATTATTGTTATTATACAAGGCCAATATGGAAATTGACGCGAATTTGAAGAAAGAAATTTTTTAAAATTAATTTTAGAATTATTCAATGAGGTCCGCTGTGAAGAAGAAGTGATTGATGGTTGTTGGCATTCTATATCTTTTATATCTTTCTATATTTTTATTAAAAAAAAAAAAAAAATAAAAGAGATCTCTGCTACCATTCCTATCCTGTATGGACTGATATAGACGAGGCTACCATAAACTACCAATTTTTACGCGTATGATCGAATGTGTACAAACTCAACGAAAGCTATTTCTATTTCGAGATAAAAAGGGTTTTAATGTCTTTAATAGGTTTCCTTTCCAATTATTTTATTTTGAAATTAAATTTGAACCCTTAAGTTTAGCAGCCCTAAAGCATCAGAATTTGAAAGATCACAAAATTAGACCAATACTAGGAACAAATTACTGAATTCTAACAGTTAATGAACAAGTAAATAATTTATTTAAGGATTTAATTACTTTAATGCAATATCATTACTTTGTGGGAACAATATTTTGATTTCACACTGACGTTCTTTTATCATAATAATTAACAATCTACTCACCAACTCCAGGTCTAAATATTACAACCGGCAACTCTTTAACATATTTGCTTGCTACAAATTCAGCCATTGCTTTGGTGAAGGCATAAGTATTTGGCCACTTTCCTAGAATTCTGAAAAATAAAAAAAAAATGTACAAACCAAAATTCAGAAAACATTAAGATAAATACTCGCTAAATAATGTATTTATTTAATGATTATATAAAACACTTCAGGCTTACAATGCAACATAGATTCTGAGTTATAAATACTAGAGAGCAGATCTCTTATGTACTTATTAAAAGAAAGTTAGGATTGATTTAATTTATAAGTGGCGTCAATGTGTGAAATGTTCACTCCCACACTTATGGGACATTGTCTCAAAACCAGCAGATATATTCTTGCAATTTGTACTCCATGTTAGGACACCACCCTGCAAACTACCGTTGGTTTATTACTCACAGAGAGAGCTATAGAGCCGACAGAACGAACAATCTAGATAACTAAAAATCAGCTCCAGAGCTGAAGTACACGCTAGAATAAAACTGGTATATTTGAAAGTCAAAGGGCCATCTCACTCCTTGACTCATCCTTCAAGAAATTCGAATCCGCGCAGTTAACTTAATACCCTCAGATTCACTGTCTTGGCTATGTACTCCTCCCAATAATTCAATGGCTCAGCTGCAACTTTCAATCCATGGTACTAAATTTCGCTCTCTCTCAACCTACTAAACTATTTTCTTCTTCAATTAAAAATTTTTAATAAAAAAATCGTTCCCCAAAAAAAAGAGCTCAGTTTTTGAAAATTAATTACATCCAATATCACAGATATTTCCGTGAAAGCTTTCAGATGTTCGCCCTTTTCCAGTATGTCTTGATAAGCACATAGATCATGAGCTCATCACAGACTTATATGGGGCTCAGTGAATTAATTTTGAATTAATGTGAATAAATGAAAAAAAAAGCGTTAACGCAAGTCAAAGATTAATAAGTTATATTGAACACATTTTATAAGGTCAAAATCTCTAAAAGGTTATAAAAAGGTCACGTCAAAATCAAATGAAATTAGGATTTCTCAATTACAATATTTTGACACTCTTCATGGCCTCAAGTTGATATTATCTTCAGCTTTGGTAAAGTTTTACACGAACCCCTTGCCAATATAAATTCCCATGCCAGTTCCAACATTTCTTCACTAATACAAGTGTTTATATCTGTATGTGGAAAGACGGCTAGAAAATGGTAGGGACCTGCAAGAAGCAGTGATGAAGTTTGATGTTTGATGCATTAGGTCAAATGTGTGCTTTTGATTTTGAATCTGATGCTTTACCAACAGAGAGCAGTTTACCTACAGGACTTAATTTCTTAATTACATAAATGTAAAACAGTTGTTGTGGTTGGTTTCGTAGAGGTGGAAAGAATCAGAGATATTTTCCGTAATAGCCTGTTTTTTTTTTGTGGTCATCGACCGGTTTCGCCTTCGCCCATCATCAGGATGTTTTTGTCAAACAGTGTAATAACATAGATTTGCACAGAGCAAATACAGTTGATACACTCAACTGTAAAATAAATGCAAAATACTTATACTTCCAACAAAGGAAGAAAGAAGTAATTGGGATAAGCTTTCTTTTGCAGGCGACTCTTCGTGTGAATTGGAAAAATGAGATGTAGGTTCTTCCCTATACAAAATCGTATGAAGAATTTAATTTATATTACTATGGAAAAAAAAAGATTGGCGGAAAGCTTGGAAATATATCTGTGTGCCCCACAGATTTGCCCACTTTGCAGGAATATCTGTATTAGTGGAAAGAGGTATATAAAATGCAGTGATATTTTCTATGAAGCATAAATTTTTCTTTTAAAAACCCTATCTAATTTTGCTTGATGAAATTTGATCACGATGTGAACTGCATATCAACTTCAAGTCACTTACTTAGGTAGGATTGCTTTTATCAATTCATCGTCCATATTTTCTACCATCTGTTGTAATCTTTCTTCATCCATTGGAGGATCGTAAATTTTTTCTTCTATTTTGCTTAAATGACAGTTAGTATAAGCTGTAGAAATATGCACAAATGTTTTCAAATGTTTTACTTCTTTTGCAAGATCCAACATTTGTTTAGTTCCCTTAATATTGATGGCATATGCGATCTTTAGGTCTTCATCAAACTTCAAAGTGGCTGCACCATGAAAGATCACGGTTACCTAAAAAAGGAAATATATATTATTTTTCTGAATAATCAAAATTAATGATTTCTATGAACGATTTGTGATTGTAGGGGATGTAAAAGAGGGGTTTTCGGATTAACGAGCATACTAATTTTACCTGTGGTAAAATCAAATGAATTTTTCATAAAAAATTAAGCAGTTTTTTTAAATAAAAAAACGAGAAAACAGTTTGTGTAATTGGAGAAAATAGCAACTTACATCTGCTTTAAGAAATATAAAATATAATAATTTTTCATTCTCTTAATTGATGCCAGGGATCAAAGAAAAAAAAAAAATTGCAGAAAAGTTTATATATAACGTTTCGGACATCTTTGATCAAGAATTACATCAGGAATGAGGAGGTCCATAAATAAAGTCAGTAGTAATAAAAACGAAGAGGGAAGGGATTAGCTCAGTGGTAGCGCACTAGACTCTCATGCGGAAGTCCCAGGTTCGAGAAAATGAAGTATAAACATAGTTTGTTGCCGGAAATATAGTTAGTTTTCTTTACTTTTATGATCACTATAATTGATTCAATTTATTTGTTGGGACATAAGAGAGTTTATAAAATGTTATATAATATTTAAAGTGATATTCACCTCATCAATAATTGTTTGTCTGTCCTCTTGACTCAATCCTAATCCTGGCAAACCACAGTCACCACTCATTGTGGATATTTTCTGCCTGAATTTTGGTTTATCCGCAGATAAAACAGAAAAAAGCTGTAAAATTTAAAGGATAAATTTTTGAAAATGTAAATGAAATTTCTTAATTAATACTCCTTATTTATTTTAAACTAATGCGTCATTTTAAAATAAAAATGTATGCAGCAATTATATTATGAATCTTTTGATTATACCAAGAAGTATTATTTATTTTGAATATTTTTTAATAATGTGTATATAGCCATATACCTACATAACAGGTAACTTATTATTGAGATTAGAACAAAAGTGATTGCCTTTTTAATTCTCAACATTAAATCTGAACGATTTCCCTTGTCCAAAGCTTTCAAATGAAATAAGAACCATGGAATTCTAAACATGTTTGTTTTTCAAACAGCAAGAAACCGTATATTTATCCAGTAGAATAGAATTCTGAGTTTGGTAGCGAATTCATCGCATGCGTTATTTAAGACTAAGATACCGAAATTCTTGAGATTCGGCAGGAGGAAGGATTGGTGGGTTACTGGATTGGAACTTTTTATTTGTGCATTTTTTTTTTGTACATTCTGTCGAATTCTGGGTAATAAGCTTCAGATGTAATGTTTGGCCTTCTTGAAGAGATAGTGGATATCATTGGCGGATGTTGTTATGCAACAAAATTAGCAATTAAAGAACAATATGCTAAGTTGCGACAGTTGAACGCTTCTATGAGCTGTTATCGCGACTTTTGACATATTTCTACTTTTTATCGTGCCTGAAGAGTTACAAATTAGTCTTTAACGAAGTGCAAAAAAACAAAATCAAATATTAATATTGTTTATTGGTTAGAATTTTAAAATAAAATAAAAGAAAATGAAACATGGCAAAAAATGAGTTTGAGCAACTATAAAGTCTGGAAAAACACAACACAGCATTATTGAAAGAAATTAAAATAGAAAAGCTAATTTCTTATGTTTTATATGTTTATTTAAAATGATACTAACCGGATCTTCTAGTATAGCGTTTATTCTTTCATTTATTGATTTTCCTTTTTTCTCTCTAATTAGTATATAGATGTGTTTAACATCGCAACTCCTCAATAATTTTTCAGTCAATACTTTGCCCAGAAATCCAGTCCCACCAGTTATTAGAATCGTCTGCCCTTCCAGGGCTCTACCTGTAAAATCAATTCTTCATTAATTTCAATGGAATAAAGAAATATAGTTTATCATTAATAAATATATAACAATGCTTATGTTTTAAATTTTAACAGTCGATAATTTTTCAATTATCTTAATTAAATGTAAGGTAATTTCGCAGAATGTGCAAAATTATAATAACAATTAAAATAACCTATCAATAACTTATAAATATGCTAAATAATTATATTTTTAAAGTCGACATCAAGATTATGTTTTGTAATTTTTTAAATACGGATTTCATTAAATGATAAATTGACATTTTTTTTTTCTATTTAAATCTTAATTCTTTTAAATTTTTATTTTTATTTGGCTACTGCATTGAAAACTGAACTAGAAAGATGTGTAATTAAACAAAATATCAATGTTCACTTCTTAATTTCTTCCATTTGTTGCTATATATTTACATATCACAAGGAGCATATTCATAATACTTTTTATACATATAAAAACCTAATATGAATCACACGAGATTTTCTGTTATCATATTTTTCCAGTTATAACTGACAAATTGTTTTCAAACTTCAATGAATCACCATATTTAATTGTTCTTAAAACTATATGCGAAGAAAACACATTCTTTCTTAAAAAGCAATTATTTTTCTTAAAAAGAATTTTTTAAGAAAATTTCTTAAAAGAGAACCTAGAACTTAGAATCCATCATCAGAACCCCACAAAACCATCAATGTGCTGGTAAAAAATGTTCCAAATTATAAGTATAAAACTACATATGTATGTATGGTAAAAATATGATGTGAAACACTTACACGACTTTTTGTTACGCCTGTTAGTACAATTATATATAAAATGACAAATTTGTCATATATAGGGGGTAAGTTTTCCAGATAGAGAAGTGATTATATTGTGGCCTAGTAGAGCGCACTAAAAACACTGAACTAATTGCATATAATATTTGAAATTAGCGCCACGTATTCAATTTTTTGGAAAAATGTTTTAAATAAAAGTGAAGCGCCCTTCTCATTGCAATGCCGGCCTCCGGACAGTGTTCTTTCGTTACACCCAACACTTTCCATCACCTAGTGAGCTGTAGAGGCTCCTAGGAAGAAAAAAATCTAAGTAGCACAGCTGGACTCGAACCCGGGTCCTCCGCGTGGGAGTCCAGTACGTTAACCACTTACCTATTCCCTTCCCTGGTTCGAAAATTTGATAAAATCGTAACATTTTCTTTTATAGCGTAAGAAAAAGTTAAAATCATCGTAAAACATCCTCTTAATACTTTTCTCAAAACTCAGAATTTTTTACATCGCATTCAACTGAACAATTTACCGGGTGAAGGAACTGCACAACTCACTGAATTGGCACTCTATATGAGAGCCGACGCACGCCATAGCTTCCCTCAGGAACCTCAATCATGAATTTTTTTCCGCAAAATGTTTGAAATAAAAGTGAAGTATAGTATAATTATACTTCAATATAATATAATTAATATATTGAAGTATAGTATAATTATACTTCAATATAATATAATTAATATATTAAATTTAAAGAAAATCGTGAACCATTTCATGAAAAAAATGCAAACAAAATCAACAGAGCTTTCAGATAAATTTATTTATCTCAGAATATTTCGAGACTATCTATTCCAGCCATCTCTTCAATACAGATATAAATATAAAACAGAATATTCATAAGAATTTTATAATATATAAATAATGTATAAATATAAATAAATTTGAAATTCCTATTAACATATAAATATTTTCTACTTTTGTTTACTAAACAATGCTTTTTTATGGGTAATAAAACAGATTTACTAGTTTTTATTAATCTCGTTCTCAAATGACTTAAAAAGTGGATAATATATTTTTATTTACAATGAATGATTGAAGCAAAAACAATGTTAATCAGGAATTCCTGAATTCATTTACTGGTTAGGCCGGTACTTGGTTTCTAAAAACAAATAAAAAAAAATTAGCACCGTTCAACATTTTAAGGGCTTCCTGTATAGAAATGTCAATATTCTTTGTTGTAAACATTATGACTTTCATTAAATATATTTTTATTATTATTTATAATAGATATCAAAAGAAAGAAATGAAACAAAAATAAAAATATAGACTTCTGTTTTTCGAAAAACATTAATGGTTATGATAAGTAAAAATTAATGACTTTTTAAAAAGTAATTACTATAAGAACATTGATGGAATGTCTGATAACAATAGGACAGTTTCCTTACGATTAGCTTTCATTTATTATATAAATATCCATTCTCATTCATTCCATCTCATTAATCTAAATTTTCTCTATGTTTACATGAGCTATAGTCTTGTCTTGTTTTTCTTTCTTAATTACCTTTTGATGATATTCTATTAAATGAAAAGTGATTGACTAATTTTATCAAAACATTGAAACTTAATAAAGCTGATGTGGTAAACCTCTATGCGGTTCTATTTCGCTGACAAATATTTTCACCTCTATAAAAATTAAAAGCAAGAAAAAAATATATGTATGTATCAGCCATTCATATCGTATTATGGCCAGGCTGAGGCAATTAAAATATTCTGCTTACATTTCAGTTATTAATTTTCGTTTATTTTATTTTATTGTATTTTTTTTAAATAACTATAACCTGTTTTTAATAGGAGTCAATTTAAATTGTCACATCGGGTGGCCTTTTTTGGTTTATGTTTTATCCGAATAACAACATAATTCCCCCTTCTTATAACTCTATAAAACCTGCAGCACTTTAGGAGGCAGATAAGCTTTCTCTTTCAAGTTATATAACAGGATCTCCATGGTATCAGGCTGGAGATTTTCATTTCTTTTTATCATCATAGGTTAACTTTCTTTATACTGTTTTCTCCTTATTGATCTACACAACCAGTGTCCGAGTGTACTGCATCAACAACTGTTGAAGCATTTCTAATTTGGACCCGTACATGAAAAGAATGTTTTAGCAAACGGTCTTTCTTTCTTACAAGCTCTATCTCTGTTTGTGGTGTATATGAACCAAATAACTCAAAAAACAATTCTAATATTCTGTTTAGATAACACCATTGGAACGATTCAATGATTTCTGTGAAGTGCGCCTTTACTGAATACTTTTTCTTGAACACGGTTTTACCGATTTTCTTTAATCCTCATAACTATTAACTGCACATATAAAGATTTATTTGAAATATTTTTCCGGGAAAATTGATTGTGTGGAAGTTTTGGAGAATCTGTGAAATTAAGGGAACCTCCAAATTTGCTGAACCGGTGTTGGGGGAGGTTGATTGAAGCGCTGACTATTGGTTTGTTATGAAGCAAATATGTCTATGTCGTAAACAAGAATAATTCGTTTATTTTCAGTTATAATAATGCACTACATCGAACATTAAATGAAATCAATTGCAAATTTCTACAATTTCGGTTATATGGATTTTGATCACTGTACTGAAATTAATCAAGGTACCCCTACCCGATTACCAAGAGGATTTTTTTTTTTTTTTTGCTTATAGAAAATACATTTTATAGCTAGGGAGTCCAGGTAATTAACATGCTTACAATTAACTCTGATTTGACCAAAAATAAAATAAAATAAAGATACACACATAAAAAATAATAAAAACCTTAATACATACACATGTGTCATACATATAGTACTCTCATAAAGAAATCATTATAAAAAATTAGATTTAATCATCACTGACAAATAGACAATATTTCAAATTAAACAGTTTTCTTTTGAGTTTTATTTAAAATAATAAAAAGAGAGAGATACAAGTGATATGAACCAAAAGATAAATGAACACTATATATATCAAATTGTAGAAGTTGTTGGCCGTTAGAAATGATCTGATGTATCTCTTAGTTGGCTGATCGGCCGGGGGGGTACCATAAGAAAAACACTAACAAATTTTTTTAAAGTGTTTTTTATTAATGGCCCGACGTTTCGACAAACATTGTTTGTCTTCTTCAGGGGTTATCTTAGAATCGGAAAATTTTGTATGCTCTGTTAATTACTACATGTTCAATTATGGCTGTGATCTATACTCTGTCTATCTATTCAGTGTCTATCTTTATAGATCACAGTCATAATTGAAATGTAATAATTAACAGAGCATACAAAATTTCCCGATTCTAAGATAGCTCCTGAAGCAGACAAACAATGTTTGTCGAAACGTCGGGCCATTAATAAAAAACACTTTAAAAAAATTTTTTAGTGTTTTTCTTATGGTACCCCACGGCCGATCAGCCAATTAAGAGATACATCAGATAAATGAACATTTTTACAATAAGCACGGCAAACATAAACAAATAAACATAAACTTTAAAACTTAATTTTTAGAAAGTAACAAATTATTAATAATACACGTAATGGAATAGTAATATCACCATAGCAATTATCACAACATTTTACAATAGTTTTGTCTTATCCATTTATTTATTCATTCTTTTGATTTCATTTTGCCTATTTTCCTTCCCTTCCCACTACTAAGCTAGTTGTGTATTTATTGAGAATGGCTTGTCTGCAATTTAGGCTTTTTCTAACAAAAAAGTATATGTCATTTAGTTTATTTTGGTTTATATCGCTCAAAAGAGCTTCTATAATATAATTTTCAGATTTTAAAAGAGGCAAATATTTATTTATGAATTTAGATCTCAGGTGGTCCAAGGCATTGCAAGAAATTAAGAAGTGTGTTAAAGTGTCCTTGTCGGAAGAGTGGCAGATTTTGCAGTCATCATTGGCATTAATTGAAATCTTTCAGATCCAATAATAACTCTAGTTACTTTATTTGAGGCCATTCTAAATTGAAATAATATTCATAACTTATCAATCGAGCAATTCAGACCGGTATATATTGTATCATAGCCAAAGTTACTCAATAGCCTATAATGGGGATTAAAAGTGGAGTTCAAAACAAAATTTATATCTTTACTTATTAAATTAAGTTTAAATGCATATATAATTTCTTTATAAATGTTTTTTAGTGATATTAAATTTTGGTCATGCCAGAGATTTTGAGCCCCAGTTACTGTTAAATAGTTTCTAAGTTCCAGAGCCCAATTGTAAGGGATCGATGGGACATCCACAAGTTCTTTCAGGCGCAGATAGCACAATTTAGGAATTCGATGCTTTTGCATAGCTAAATAGCTTCATCCACCACTTTAACATGCGCTCATAAACTTTATGTTGCGTATGGATTCTTACCAAGAGGAAATTGAAATGAAGCATAATCTTAATCCCAACTAGGTAGATACCGAATTCAACCTAATTATTTTCAATAGTTTCAGCCTGATACTTATGTTTATTAACAAACAGATAAAGGCTTTATAACAAGGAAATGTTATAAAGCATCTTTTTAGATCATCAAAAATGGTACTTGTGTGTCAGTATTATACAAACAAACGTCTATAAATTGTACAAAATGTGACATAGGAGTTAGTGTGGGTGTGTGTATATGTGGGTGACTGTGAGCTAGAGTTTGCATATGGTTACGCTACAACCAAGTCACTGCACACATGAACTCCCTCTGCTGGCGGTGAGTGTGTGTGTGTTAATGTATTGAGGCTATTAGCTGGGAAAAACCACAGGGACGAGAAGATCCATCAAGAAGTGGCTAATCCACATTCCTATAAAAAAATGTAAAAAAAAAAAAAAAAAAACTACAATCATTTAAATAGATTTATAAATAATTTCTTCATTTAATTGCCCCTCATCAATTGGATATTAAAAAAAATGAAAAATAAAGAAAAGGAAAATTAGGAAAAATGCAACAGATGCTGGTTCCTTTTATATATAGAATTAATTATACGCTTTCTTATTCAGTCATGTAATATAAAGAGAGAGATGTATTCAAATACTAGTTCATGCTTTCATTAAAACAAAAAATTATTAATAAAGTTAAATTTAGTAATATATCCATTTATTTTAATTAGTAATAATAATTTATTTATAATAATAATTAATTTAATTAAAATAATAATTTAATTTATAATAATTAGTAATATTAGTAATTTCTAAGTTTTATCATGGAAATGTACATAATTCGTTGGTTGGAATGATTGGTAAATTGTCAAATTCTTTAGAGTTTATGATTATAACATGTTCAATTCCAAAAAGTCGCTGATTATTGGTAAGTGACAGCGTTCTTATGCATTTTTAGTCCCTTAAAACTATGAATTATTAATAAAGGATTTTATATATATAAACAATTCTATATATATAAATATTTTCGCATTACTATGTTTACAATTCCAATTGGACACTTTCTTCAAATGGATTTTTACTAAATAATATGACTAATTCATCATCCAATTCATAGAACGAGGAGCAAGGAGATCTGACTTGAATCTAACATTCCAAAGATTGCCTCTATTATTCTACAACATGGCAGCCTTAAGTCGTAACTCCCCTACAATCAACCAAATTATATTTTTCAGAAAAATGTTAAAAATAAAAGTTAGAGGTATGTATATGTCACTCAGTAACCCAAGTTTGGTATATGTAATTCATGATATAATTACTAACTGCAGGGCTACGGTCCTGTAAGAACCTTGGCCACCTTCAGCATTCACTCATTCCTGTTCGAAACATGAAGCCTTCTCTTCTCACACCCAGGTTTCTGACATCCATCTATCTCCACATCGTCAAGCCATCGCAAGCGAGGTCGTGCTCTTTTCCTTTATTATTTATTTATTGACAAAGGCACTCTGGGTGCGCGGTCCCTTGGCTCTCGCGCATACCCGCCCGTATAGAAGCCCCTAACCTGAATGGTGCCCCCTAACGCTGAGCGTGACGCCCCAAAATAATGGAAATAAGCTAATCGTAACCTACAAATCCCCCCAAGTACTCGATATTCCTGGGGGGACAAAGAACCTAACCTATCTTCCATTCATGCCAATACAGTTAAAATTAATATACATCCTTGCACACTAAGCTCGTTCATTCAACCATGCACACTCTTACACCCCTCACTACTCAATATTCCTGAGGTTACGAGAAAACCCTACATCTAACCTTACAAACTAGCCTAAAACTAAGGATCATAACTAAACCGCTAGCCTGAAGCCTGCATTCATGCAACATTCACGCAATAAATTACTTTCATTCTAACATGCAAACTACTTACCAAATCAGCCCCTATCGACCCATTCCATTCTCCCTTTAAATGCTTCTACTGCAAAACGCCTAAAACCTCTGTAGGCGGCACCATTTTCGAGCAGCAGGGACAGACTATTGTTCTCCAAAGCAACGTGGAAACCAACCTCTCTCTGAAGCCGCTGATGCAGATCAGAATTCGGAGGGCAATCTAACAACACATGCTCACTTAGCTCCTCCTGTCAACACCTACAGCTCCTATCCCCCACAGACCCATCCTTGCTCATTCACCATTCAATGTCCATGCCCCATGACTAACCGTGAAACCACATATGACAATTCGTCGGAAATAAGCTACACCCAAATGCTCTTTTCATTTTTCCACCTGGTCCTCCGTCTAAAAGCTTTTTAGGAATTCTAGAATCTGCCATTCTCTCCTCTACGTGTCTCATCCAATTAATTTTCGCCGTCTTTACAAGGCACACCAAATCTGGTTCGCCATATACGACGTTCATTGTTCATTGTTCGTTCTGCTTCTCCATTTACCACGGTTGACTTTTACAGGGCTTAATATCTTTCTCTCCCAGATACTCAGGTGAAGTTAATTATTTTTTGTTAGTACCCATGCTTCACTACTGGCCTGATAATGGTTTTATTTAGAAGCAATTTAGCCCTCTGTGACATTATTTTAGACAGCATGGCTTTTCCATAAGGAGAAATAACATCTATTTCTTACCGCAATTCTCCCTTTTATACTATACCTACTTCATTTATTCCAGTGACGATCGTACTAAGGTACTTAAACTAACCCCCAATCCTGAGGGAGTACTCTCCCAGCCTGATGATCCTTCTATTAAATGAGGATATAGACGACTTCATATACAAGGTCTTATCCAGGTTAATTTGTAGTCCCAATTTTTTGGCAGCCATCTCGAATTCCTAAAAAGATCCCACTAATGTCGCTTCACTCTTTGCCGTTATCACATCATCCACGTTGGCTAAATGAACGTGTCATCCGATTGTATCGTACCATTTGGGTTAGTAGGTATGGATGGCTCTTATAGCAGTCTCCAGCGCAAGATTGGAAAATAATTGATCTTGTCCCTCCCTTGTCTTAAACACTTTCAACCAAAAAATTGTCTCTCCCCTTAGCGTCATTTTTATGAATCGTACTAATTTTTTAGGAATCCCCAATTTAAGCAAGGCTCTAGAAAAGTGAACCATACGAGAGACCTGAAACCAAATTAAGTGAAATTCAGTTGAAAGCTCTGATTGATGCAGATCCTCATCTAAGCTTAATAAATGACACTGTTATTGACGTAAACCAATAATTGCTGTTACAATATCTAGGTATCTACCGGTTAAAAAAGTTGAATAATGAAGGTTCCATGTGAAGAAGATGGCAGAGAAGAGGGATAGGCTATGAAATGTGCAATTTTTTCGATAAGTTATTAACTGTGATGAAAAATGGATCAGGTGTCAATTTCGATATAAAAAAATGTTAGATATTGTTAAAACTTCTGGTTAGTGCCTAAACCAAACCCAAATTGTCAGAAAAATACCACGATAATATTGACTAATTATGTACTATTCCTTTTTGCCGCGATCAGCTTCTTATGCAATGAACTTAACTTATCATCAATTTGCTCAGAAATATTAGCACTAGTAACCTGAAAAAGTACAAAATTTGCTGCATGAAAACGGAGATATCACATCTCGACTGACTTGCCAAAATTTAAATGTGTATACAGTACAGTACCATCTCTAAAGTGTTGCATGCTTTGGACCATTTCAAAAAAAGAAACATTTCGCGATCGATGAAGATGTCAAAAAAGCTTTTACATAATTTGTATATTGCAATAGAGGCGGGAATTATATAAATCTGGGATCTGAAATCTTGTTTTTTTCATTGGCGACATGTGTTGCAATTTTTTTTTTTTTTCAAGTTATACACAAAATGGATATGTTATTTTTTGCATAATAAAAACAGTCATTTAATATGTTAAAATACATATTTTTCATCATTGGAACAAAACAAATTTTGTAGTGTTGACATTTCCGAACAAATGTAGAGTCTCTCACACTTTTGTATTATTTCTAAAAATAAGATGAACACCTATGCTTTTTTGATAAGCTGCTTTTTGTAATCGGAGATGTTAAATAAAGTTATAGTAATTTTAAATAAGGTCTTCAGTAGAATACTGAAGAAGGAATGTTGGAAGGCTAGCAGGTGCGAACTGATTTACAAATAACTACAGATTACGCAGTTAGAATTATTTCTTTATTAAACATAAGATTCAGGTATTCTAGAAAATTCACGACGACGTTCTAAGATGGTTATATAATGTATTGTAAAAGGTTTTTTTTTTTCAATTATGGAAGGGGTAAGTTAATTATTTTTTTAAATAATTGTAATTGAAAGTTAAATTGAGAGTTGATACTAAACTTATTTATTTTAATAATATAAAGTACACCGCTAGCTGGCCAACACCAGAAATTTTCACGTCTTCGTCATATTAAAAAAAAAAAAAAATCTGGTATGAAACACTCACACAACATTCTCTTACTCCAGTTTTCAAGAATGTAATTGACAACAAATTTTACAGTTAGTGTATCAAATTTAATGAAATTCGTCGAAAACTGAAAAAAACTGTTCAGTAAAAGCGCACTTCCAGTTTATTAATTTTCTTGAAACTCGGAATTTCAACATCACATTTATTTCTAATTAATATTATTTAGAAGGCAGAATTATATAATAAACTGAACTGAAATAGCACTTTATAGGAAACTGTAACCTCCCCCTCCCCCCAAAGTACCCTTAAATGAATTTTTCCAGAGAAGAGATTACAGCGACAAACCAAGTCGATGTGGCTGCTCAATTTCATTGAGTTGCTATAAAAAACACAGATTACTAATCTATCTTCATGAGACAATCTCAAGTCCAAAAGACACAAACGTTACAAAACTAAAGTAAATAGCGCAAAGAATAAGCGAAATAAGTATGAAACATACATAAATAAACTCAATACGCAGGGCCTTAAATAATACTATTTATCAATGACCGTAGATGTGATTATGGAGGATTCCCAAGGAATCCAAGATAATTTGCTCCGCCAGCCGGGTCAAATTCCTTTTGTCAATGCCGACATTATCAAAAAATTCAGCAGTAGCCATTGGGATTGCCCCCCGAGAGCCGAACCATAAGCCGTGAACTGCAAAGTTCCTTTCTCCAAATTCTTGTAGGAACTTTTCTTGGAGAAAGTTAACGCACTTCTCATAAATCGCTCTCTTTTCTTCATTAATCTGCTTGGCCTGGTCTGGATCGTTGCTCTCATACCTAACCGTAGGGTCGGCCGCCGTAGGGTCATACCTAACCGTAGGGTAAATTAAAAGTAGTAGATATTTGTATGTGTAATTGTTATACAAAATTTGAAGAAAATGGTCGGACCCATTTTTGAGAAAATTGCAAAAAAGTGAAAAAAAAAAAAAAAAATTCAGTAAAGTGGTATTTCCGGTTGAGGAATATTGACATACAATTTACTCTCAGATCCGATATCTAAAGAAATATCAAGTTTGAACTTTCTGCGATTTTTCATTTTTGAGCTATGCTGTTCACACACATACACACACACACACAGAATATTTTCTAAAAACCATTTATTTGGGCTCAGGGGAACTCTCCGGGCTCAATGGATGTTTCCGGTGAAAACTCGATATCGAAAATTTGACACGATTACAATACTTCCTCTTACTAGAAGTAAGAGAAAGTAAAAGCCCATACACAAACAATTATTTCAATGATGCATAAATAGTTTTTTTTGCAATAATATAAAAATTTAAGAAGAAAAATTATTTGAAGAGTAGTTCAGAAATATAATTGAGAGAAGAAATAGTGAGTTAGCTGTCAAAGGAGTCAGCACAGAATGAAAAGTTAATTTTCCAATTTTGCCCGCCATCTTAACAGTAGATATCCTACACAGCTAGTTGCAGATGAAATAATTTTCATTAGGTACATCTGTTTAATTTGAACAGTCTCAATCAAGTCTCCTCCTCACAAAGTAATATCTCACTTTTTACAAAATTTCAAATAAAATTTTTTTGACGTTTCATAGATGAATTGATTTGGGAATTTTTTTAAAATTAAATTTATAAATCTTTGTTTTTTTTTTCTCATTGGCAATGGTAAATGAGAAGGGTTTTTAAAATTAAAAAATTCCCGGGAAAACTTTTAAATGAAATGAAAGGTTAAAAATAAAACTGATATAATACCATCTTTAAGTATTGTTTAGGGAAGAGATTAGCTCAGTGGTAGCGCGCTGGACTAGTAACATGGAAGTCCCATGTTCGAGTCTACCGTTGGTGCCCTTAAATTTTCTCTTCCTAGGAGCGTCTTACAGCTCACTGTCCGGTGTTGGACAATGTTGTCTGTAATGAGACAACACTGTTCGGAGACCGGCAAGTGCACTGGGAGAAGGTTTTCCGATCTATGGGCCCGGAGAGCGTTTGGATAGCATAGGGCTTGGTCCCTTCCCTTCAAACAATAATAATAATAATAATAATAATAAGTGTTGTTAGCTCTGATTGAAATTATTTGCGACCGAATATGAATTAAGTAAAATTACAGAGACGCGCTATATTCACTATAAAAGAGAAACTAATAAAAGCAAATTGTAAACGAAGTAATAAAACAAATGGCCAAAGGAAAAATTATAGGAAATAAGCCAATAATTAAGAATATATTTTTTAAAATATATGATTCTTTATATTATTGTTTATAAAATGAATAGGAAATTGTTAAAAATAATGTTTTCTTTTTTTTCTCTGTGATTCTGTATTGCGTAATACTGGGTACGATTTCCGGTCTTGGCCTTGGATTTTATTATTTCTGAAGAAATAATATGAGTATTTTAATATATAGTAAGGTGGTATACGTTTGCTTTTGCCACCATTGACGGCAGGTGGTCGTTAAACTTTTCTTAAGTATAAGCATATTACTTTGCTTTGAGTGTCTGTGAACCTTTTACAATTTATTCCAGGGACCTTCCCAAGACTCCACAAAACTTCAGTTAGTTCTGCTCATTCTTACTATTAAATATAAAAAAACTAAACCTGTTTTTCAAATACGAATAGTATTAGAAATAATATATTGATCCTTAAAATTTAAAATTACAATCGAATGATAGATACTTCCAAAATATTGTAAGCAATTAAAAAAAAAAAAAATAATAATAATAATAACAGGGCCAAGGTAATCTGTCAAAAGGAGATCATAGTAAAAAGTCAATATTTTTGAAGAATTAATTTAAATATCTCTTTCGGTGAAGACCTGTAAAACTAGTAAATTATCCTTGACATATGTCGCCTTTCAAACTATTGAAACCAGTGGCCCCCTGATCGTGAAAATTATTTGTGTGGCCAACTCTCCCCACTTCCCTTAATATATAAAACTAGAAATAATATTTTTTAAACATTGAAAAAAAAAAAGAAATAATAATTTTATTTTTATTCACAATTTAGATTAATTATAGTTTTTTAAAAATTATAATTTTAATTTTTAAAGATTTATATGAATTTTGGTAATAAAAATTATTAGTAAAGAACATTTTCATATGAAGCTACAAGGTTTTTTTTTTCCGTAGTAAACTGTTTAAATAAGAAAAGGAAACAAACATAAATAAATAAAACCATAGATAAATAAGAACCTAAAGAAAAAAAAATAAGAATGAAAAAATAAACAAAATCAACTCTTTACGCTGTAACATGTTTGTTTTTTTTTTTCTCTTAAGTATTTACTAATGTTTACTGAAGTAAATTTGGGAAATTATCTCTCCTTCTCTCTCACACATACCCTCTCTGTGTCTCTTGTGTTGAGCTGCGTGGATATGTGTCATTGTTTTGTGTATATGTGTATGTATGTGTGTGTGCTTTTATTTTTAGTGCGTATTTATAATATATTGTCTAAGAAGATAAAGCACAACTCACAAGAAGTTCAATTTTTATATTCGTTTGGGAATCTTCAGTTGGAATTCAATATGAAGGTTCGGTTAAAGCCAATACAATTCTGTACTTTACTAAAATGTATATTTTTTCTATTTTTTGTTGTTTTTATATATTTAAGACTACCATTTTTATTTGAAAAATTTTCCAAAGAATATTTTTGGCTTTAATGAGATGTGTTGACTTTTATTAATATGCCACTTCATATAAGACAATCATGAAAATGGATTTAGACCAAAAATTGGATTTCATTGATGAATCAAAAAATCAAATCTGATAATGGAATTTTTTGTTTGTCCATATTTCGATATCACAGTATTTTGCGATCCCCTACCAGGGAAGTGAGGCACCCCACTTTGCTGACCACTGTATGTATATATTCTTTGAAATTTCTATAAAACAAAACAAAAAAATCTGGTGTGAAACACTCACACAACTTTCTCTTACTCCAGTTCTCAAAATGATAATTGACAAATTTTATAGTTTGTGCACCAAATTTAATGAAATTGGTCGAAAACTGAAAACACTGTTTAGTAAAAGCGCACTTCCGGTTTAACTAATTTTCTTGAAACTCAGAATTTCAGCCATCTATTTATTTCTAACTAATTATGGTTGGTTGATAGAATTGTATAATCAACTAGGATAGCACTTTGATGAACATCTAACCGTGGGGTGGCCCTCCCCTAAAAGTGCCCTTAAAAGAAATTTCCCAGATAAATGTTTCAAATAAAAGTTGTAGCTCTTTGATGGTTGGTTTGAAGTTTAAAGAAAATCGTCGGAGCCATTTTTGAGAAAATCGCAAAAAAGTAAAAAATCCAACTAGTAAAGTGGTACTTCCGGCTGAGGAATTTTTACAGATAACGTAGTGTCAGATCCCACGGTGATACCTAAACGGAATATCAAGTTTCAACTATCTATGGTTTTTCGTTTTTGAGCTATGCTGTTCACATGTACACATACATACATACATACACACACACACACACACACACAACATACATACATACATACATACATACAGACACACACACAGACCATTAGCTAAAAACCACTTTTTTGGACTCAGGGAACCTCAAAACGGATATTTCCGGTTAAAACTCGATATCGAAAATTTGACACGATTACAATACTTCCTCTTACTAGGAGTAAGAGAAAGTAAAAAAATTAACTCCTAAAACCACTGATTAATGAAACGTCCTACAAAAAAAAAGAAAATCTGATGAAACACTCGCATGGCATTGTTTTAATGACAACTACACAAATTGTCTTTAAACTTGAAAATTTTTATTCATTTGCCTGGTTGAAGTGATAAAACATTGTAATCTAGAAGGCAGGGCCAAATAATATTGAACAAATCTAAATAACATTTAAAATTTAACGTAACACATTCCTTCCACAGAATTTAAAATCAATTTGCCAAGGAGAATGTTACAAATAAAAGTGATTTAAAACAGATTTAATGGAAATCGTAGTAAGCATTTTTGTGAAAAGTTTAAAAAAAAAAAAAAAAAAAAAAAAACCTCAAAAATTTACTCTCTAAAGTCGGTTAACCAATTTTCTTCAAATAATCGAACTCTATCATTGCTGCTAAATTTCCTTAACATTATTATTATAGGTTGCAAGAACGTAGTACTAAACTGAAACTTTAAGAAGATTTTGTTCAAACGTAGTAATCATAGCAAATCCTAAGGTGTGGAAGAATCATAACATAATATACACACTACGTAATACTGCTGTGTCCGTCTAGAAATGATAAGCATCTCTAGTTTTAAATTACAAGAGAATAAGAGTCTTTTTATATTACATTCTCTTACTCCTTCTCCGTAAGAAGAAGTATTGTAATTCGATATCAAATTTTCACCGGAAATATTCGCGTTGAGGTCCCCTTAGTCGAAAAAAAGTGATTTTTAAAAAAAATGGCCTGCATGTGTGTGAGATTTTGTGTGTATATGCATGTGAACAGCATATCTGTTCACATAAATATACACATAAAATTGCAGAAAGTTCAAACTTGATATTCCGTTTAGGTATCGTCATAGGGTACGGATAGTGTGTTACCTGTCAAAATTCATCAACTGGAAATACTAGTTTATGGAATGTTTTTTGCGATTTTCTCAAAATTGGCTTTTCTTTAAATATGGTATATTGTAATGGAATCGTTTGATGTGATTCCTGATGTAGTAGATGTCTTGAAGAGGGCGGAAGTTAGTTGAGAGATTTTGGAAGTTAGTGCATCGAATTATTAATACGGATTTTATAAAAATAAACTGTATTTTAACAATAATTTTAACGTATAAATGGTAACTAATAACTAGCAAAATACTTAGGAATAAATAGAAGATAAATAAGTAATAAATTAGAATGATAAAATAAACGAACTAAGATGCACTACTAAAAGATAATAAGTTTAAATGAAACTGTGTATAGTCGCGTAAACTGCTGCTCGTGTATATGGACGTGCTCGTATCGTCGTATAAGATATAATCATCCTCTCGTTGTATATGATAGAGTTTATATATCGGTGTTGGCCACACTCACACCAGGACATCTGTCCTAGTGTGCGACCTTCGTAGTTTGCTGACCTTATTTAGGTCAGTTGCCAACCTTATCGGTGCTTGCTTTGATGTAAAGTATTGAAAAGGGCTTTGTTGTTTGTTTGGCCGGCATTGTCTTGAAGACGGCGGCCTGCTAGGTCGCTGGTTATAAATTGCTCTTTTATTACTGCCATCCTTTGTTAAGATAGCAGCTGGCTGGAACCACTTTGACATTGGTATGACTTTCCATGTCATTACAATATCAATTACACACACAAAAATCTACAATTTTTATTAGAAACATTTCTTTGGGAAAATGTATTTAAGGTCACTTTTGGGGGAGTGGTGGGGTTACGGTTTCCTCTAAAGTGTTATTTCAGTTTATTACATCTTCCTATCATCTAAATAATATTAGTTAGAATTAAATATGTTGTTGAAATTCTGAGTTTGAAGAAAACCTGATGACCGAAAGTGCGTTTCTACTGAAATGTATTTTTCAGTTTTCTGGTGTTTTCTCGAAAACGTCTCCAACGATTTTCTTTAAACTAGTTATGTAAACTACACATATAAAGAGCTACAAATCTGATTTGAAACATTTCTCCTGGTAAAGTCATTTAAGGGAGCTTTTGGGGTAGTGGTAGGGTTATGTTTGCCTCTAAAGTTCTATCTTAGTTGATTATACAATTCTACCATCTATATAAAATTAATTAGAAATAAATTGATTGCCAAAATTCCGAGTTTCAAGAAAATTAGTATACCGGAAGTGTGTTTTTTTTTTTTTAATGAATACTACCTTCAGTTTTTGTGATTTTTCTCCACAAAAACACCAACGAATTTCATTAAATTTGATTTACTAACTTAAAATTTGTTAATTACAATTTTGAAAATTGGAGTAGGAGAAAGTTAGGTGAATGTTTCACACCAGATTTTTTTAAATTAATATTTGGCATAAAGTGGAGTTTGGTCACTGAAAGTGCTAGATTTTCTTTACCCTGTTCCTAATTATCATCATTCTTATTTGAAAAAGATTGGAGGTAAATTCCAAAATCCGTTTATTTTTAACTAATCTAACACCAAATTACATGTAAATAATCCATGTGTGAAGTAATGAAGCAATTACGGAGGGTTGTTTGTTCAATAATTGTGCCATTAACTTATCTTGTATTGGCATGACAAGTGAAATTATTTACAACACTAGAAGTGAATTATTTTTATTTAAAAACAGGATATAGATGAGTGACGAGAGAGTTAAAAGAGTAGTCCGCCTTAACTGAGGTGTGCTGCGTGGTATTGGTTTTGATTCTCTAGTACCTACATTGAATTTTGTAAGATGGAATAATACAAATAATACTTAGTAATATATTTTTGCTTTCCACTTCCGTCCTTAACAAGAACTTGAAGTTAGGCCCAACTGCAAATGTAATAGTTAATTACTTTGACTTACTTGCTATAAAAATTATAACCTTATCTTGTGCAACACGCCTAACCCACCAGCCGACCATGTGCGGTACTTTGGACTATACCTACACAAAACACTAATTTGGAACCCCCATATAAGTCTTAAAACGTTCTGAGCTAGCTAAACAAACGATACAAACTTCTAGCTAGACTACTTGACAAACGCTACAAAACTAACACTACAGAATAAACGACAACTGTAGTATACTTCCTACTTGCACCAATAGGGACTTACGGACTTGAGCGTTACCGAACGGCTAAAAGATCCAACAACAACACATTACAAACACTTCAATATAAAATACTCTGCCGCTTCTTAAATGCTCCCTTTTATGTAAGCAATCATACTATTACACACAGATCTGAACACTCCATTCATCTCTGAACTTGCCAAAACTCGCTCATCACAACTTAACATCACACCCTAATCCTTCCAAACAACACTCCCCTCCAATCATCCAAGTCGACTGAAGCGCCGTTGGCCCTGTGACCAACTGGTTGACTAATGGTGTTTGTCGTTGGATGACCGCCATTCACGGACAGTCATGTCACAAATGTCTATTTTAGTTATTATACCGTTCATGCAGTTGTAAATGTTCAATAAAAAAGTTACAAAAACCAAAATATAATAGTACTTAGTATTGGCCAATTATTTATGAAGAAAATTAGATATTGTTTGGAATAAACCATGATCCTTCTTGACCAATTATACTTTAGATAAATTATCTAAGACTCCTCCACTTGTGGTTTTATAAATGCATGTATTTACTTCCTTGTTTCAGGTTAACTATAATATGCTCTAGTGAGCATTATAAAAGTGCCTAGAAATTTATATAGAACATAGGTGAGCATTTTCCTTTCTATTTCTATTATTAATTGCATGTAAATTTTAACATTATTAAATCTATTTCAAAACTTGGTGTTAGAATATACCATGGAGATTAGGTAATAAATGCATTATGCAAAGTTTAAGTATCCTTTCATTTACCATTTGAAAATTATAATAATAATAATAATAATGATTTTTTTTTTATATATATTTTCACGGTTGAATACGACTCTATATTTAAACAAATTGATGGGAAAAATGCACATGACTTTCTCTTACTCCATTGCTATAAATGACAAATGACTTAAATGATCTCAAACTTAATAAAATGACTTTTTTTTGAAGAAAGCTGATCATCTCCCCTCCCAAACAATCTTAAATGAATTTTCTCAGAAAAAACGCTTAAAGGATGTCCCAGTTGAACCAACCAAATTTGCTTAGGCCTCCGATTTGGAAATTCCTACTTATTGCAGAGATAAGAATTGGTTTGTTGAAATCAAATTTGTTTGGTCACTGTAACGAATTTTTTTGGTAGACGTGTGTAGCTGTGTAGCACGAGCGGTATTTGAAAGGGCTTAAGTATGTGTATGTTTAAAAGAGGAGAGAAGTAATAAAGAAATAAGTAATAAGTCACCAATGTTTTTTTAAAATAAATATATTATCTCTAAATGAATTTAAATACATCACAATAATAAGCTTATAAAATATAAAGAAACTCTTGAACTTAAATATTCTTCTAGCAAATTAAACACTTATTGGCATACTGAATTTAAAATGAGAGAGTCACGTTCTGAAATCTGCGATGATTGTTACTGAATGAATACTGAAATAATACTGACGAAATAATTAATGATGCTCTTGGTAGTTAAAAGCTGTGCCCTTTATATTTGATTTCTAGAAAAGGTTAAAAGACAAAGTGTGGCCGAATTCACCGACCTCTCTTGTAGCGGTATCTTGTACCTGCGTTTTGACCTTTTGCCAACCAACATACAAATTTCTTTTTTAAAACGGATTTTATTTAAAAATATAAATATATTTCCAAATTATTTCTATTTTTCCATTTACTTCTTCCATTGGTTTGGGAACTATGACAGCATTTTACGAGAAAACCATAACCCCACCCCTCCCTGGAAAAAAAAACCCTTTAAATGGCTTAACTAGAAGAAATGTTTCAAATAAAAGTTGTAGCTTTTCATATGTGTAGTTCACATACCAAGTTTAAAGAAAATAGTTTGGAGTCGTATTAGAGAGAAAATAGCAGAAAACTGGAAAATACTTCCTAATAAAAACGCATCTCCGGTCATTCGATTTTTTCCGACCACTCCCTGATAAGTGACCTTAAATGAATTTTCCCAGAGATATGTTTTATGTAAAAGTTGTAGCTCTTTGTATGTATAGTTTCAAGAAAATCGTTGGAGCTATTCTTGAAAAAAATCGCCAAAAAAAGTAAAAAAAAAAAAAAAAAATTCAGTAAAGTGGTACTTCTGGTCGAAGCAGTTGATAGATAACCAACTGTCGGATCCCATGGTGATACCTAAACAGAACATCAAGTATGAACTTTCTACGATTTTTCGTTTTTGAGCTATACTGTTCACACACATGACCGTTTTCTAAAAACTATTTTTTTGGACTCAGCGACCTCAAAACGGATATTTCCGGGGAAACCTCGGTATCGAAAATTTGACACGATTACAATACTTTCTCTTACTACAAGTAAGAGAAAGTAAAAAGATTTTTAGATGGGTAATGGGGACCTGTCACTTACTTTAAATTTAAACTGACACTTGTGGTGTTTGAGTAAAGGGCGCCCACAATGTATGTCTAACCTCGTATCACGTTTTCTTATGGCCACTGAAGTTTATAAATATTGCAGCCTTAAAGAATCTTTCTTTTAATTAATTGGTGTAAGCAAAAGTCAGGTGAGTATTTTACATCAGATTTGTTTTTTCTTTTTTATAAAGAAACTAGTAAGAAGCATTCCAAATATTAACTTGTGAAATAAGACATTTATTTAACTAGGAAATACTATATGATTTATAGTCTAATTGGGAACCTAAAGGTCAATTTGTCCATGTAACTATGAATGCAATAAAATAAGATAGTATTAAATGATCGTTACGACATCTTTAGTTAGCTCTGCTTTCACTATTTAAAGTTCTTAACATTATACAATTTAATGGACTTAACTATATCTGTAGTAATTATCTGTTTATGTTTAGGTTCTACTAATTCCTTATTTACGATGTCCATTTTCAATTTTTGATACTATATTTTTTTATTATATAAAAATATAAAATGCTGAGCAAGAAGAAAATTTATTTATTAGAACTGTAATCATTATTTATTTATTTATTTGCCAGAAAAAAAGATCAATACATCCTTATTGGCAAGGTCAAGTATAATATAATTTAAAATCACATAATTGTCAAGGCAAAACTTAATTTCAAAATATTCCTGTATCTTTAATCTTAAATATAATTTAAATTCACAAAATTGTCAAGATAAAAACTTAATTTTAAAATATTCATGTATCTCATACAGCGGGTGAGCTAATAACAGTTTTTTAACACTAGCTTTGAAACACTTCAAATTCTTATTTTTTTATATTCGCTGGTAAATAATTATATAGCGAGATGGACAAACTATGGAAGCTGGTACTAACTTTTGTCAACCTGTTTCTACTCTGAACAAGATCATTACAGTACCTAGAAAGTGGAATATTCTATACAAGATTTTTTGCATAAACATTATTTTCATTCTCACTAGTTTCAAAAGCATGTATTTCCAATCTCAAGAAACTAATATTTCGAAAATTTGTTAAGATCATAATACAGCAGTTATCTATCATTATTACATAATGTTATAAATCTACCATTAATACATACAATGTATTTTATATAAAGAACCATATGGTAGTATTTGTCTTTAAAATTATTTTTATATTTATGATTGAGTATAATATTATACATATTAATTACCAAGTTTCATTTATTTATTATAATAATTTCTTATTTATTTAAGTCCTAGAATATAACAAATCTCCAGGCTAAGAGAATTATAAAAGGGATATATAAGGTAGGGAGTATAATGGATGTGTTAGGTGGAGAGAATTTAAGTCTGGTTGATGATATAAGAAGAAGACTTGGTTAACACTGGGGTTAACTAATGTATAAATTAAGAGACACAGACTGCCTGGACTTTACAATAGAGAAATGTTTAAGGTAGAGTGGTATGAAAATGACACGTAGCAATTGGATGTATTGAACTGATTTCAACTGTGTTTTTATGGACTGCCCGTCGCTGTATTTATCCAGCTTCTCCCACTCCAGTCTAAGAGAGTGGTTGGGCTTCTCTTGCTCTCTTTGGTTGGTGTGCTTCTCTTTGGTTGCTGTTGCATCAATAGTATGAAAATGACACGTAGCAATTGGATGTATTGAACTGAATTCAACTGTGTTTTTATGGACTGTCCGTCGCTATATTTATACAGCTTCTCCCACTCCAGTCCAAGAGAGTGGTTGAGCTTCTCTTACTCTCTTTGGTTGCTGTTACAGGGGGTCTTGAAGTAACTTCTCTCCCTGAGCAGGATACAACTGAGAATCGTGATGGACATATTGACTGGGTATTTATACAAAATAGGTAGAGCTACTTTTCTGTGTCATAATAGTGATGAGCTAATGACAGGAAACGGTTATTCCCTGACTAGATAAGTGTTCCTGTTTCGATAATAATAGAGGCAATATTCTTACAGAGAAATGCTTAGAGGAATTGGAGATTAAAAGATATCTTAAGATGTTGGTAGTCAGACCGGGGTTGATTGCTGGGGGGGGGGGGGGGTTCTTAGGAGCTTGTAACTGATATCCCACGCCTTTTATATATATACAATACCATAGCTCAAAAACGAAAAACCGTAGAAAGTTCAAACTTAATATTCCGTTTACGTGCCACCATGGGATCTGACAGTAGTTTATCTGTCAAAATTTCTCGACCGGAAGTACCACTTTACTAGCTTTTTTTTTTTTTTACTATTTTGCGATTTTCTCAAAAATGGCTCCAACGATTTTCTTCAAACTTGGTATATCAACTACACATACAGGGAAGGGATTAGCTCAGTGGTAGCGCGCTGGACTAGCAACGCGGAGATCACGGGTTCGAATCCAGCCGTGCTACCTTAGATTTTCTCTTCCTAGGAGCCCTCTACAGCTCACTGTCCGGTGATGGACAGTGTTGTCTGTAACGGGAGAACACTGCCGGAGGCCGGCATTGTACTGAGAAGGCTCCGAGCGCAATGACCACAGATGTTGAGCCGCCTTAAAAAAAAAAAAAAAAAAAAAAAAAAAAACTACACATACGAAGAGCTACAACTTTTATTTGTAACATTTCTCCGGAAAAATTAATTTAAGGGTATTTTTGGGGAGGGGTGGGGTTACGGTTTCCTCTAAAGTGCTATTTCAGTTTATTATACAATTCTGTTATCTATATAATGTTAATTAGAATTAAATATGTTGTTGAACATCGGAGTTTGAAAAAATCGGATGACCGGAAGTGCGTTTACTTTACCACTTTAATAAATGATTTTTTTCACATTTTCGCGATTTTCTCAAAAATGTCTCTGACGAGTGTCTCGAAACTTCCTATATAAACTGCACATACAAAGATCTAGTACTTTTATTCAAAACATTTCTCTAGGAAAATTTAATGGCACTTTTAGGGGAGGGGTGGGGTTATGTTTTTCTCTAAAGTGCTATCATAGTAGTTGATTATACAATCCTATCATCCAAACAAAATTAATTAGAAATAAAGAGATAGCCAAAATTCCGAGTTTCAAGAAAATTAGTAAACCGGAAGTGCGGTTTTACTGAACAGTTTTTTCAGTTTTCGACGAATATTATTAAGTGTGGTAGACTAACTATAAAATTTGTCCATTATAATTTCGAGAACTGGAGTAAAAGAAAGTTGTGAGAGTGTTTCACACAAGATTTTTATAATTATGTGTATATAGATAGCACAACGAGCTCTGTTGGTCTAGTGGCTAATGCATTCGCCTTTGGTGCGAGAATTCCAAAGTTCGATTCCCGTAAGAGCAAAGTCGGTGTTGACCCCAGTATCGTGAGAAAAAGTGGTAGCGCACCTAGGTAGCGTAGGGCGGAACTAAACGGCGAGAGAACCGCGGTGTGCTTACAACGCCCCACCACAAATCGCGTCTAGCAAGCCTTGGCCCTTCTCAATAAGTTTTTCTTTTTTTTATATGACACATCAGATAAAATGTTTTCGTTGTATATATACATATAAACAAATGTTTGAATTTATTAATGTATTTAGCGTTAAGAAACTTCAGAGGATCATTACAAATAAATGGGGAGACCTTGAGTGGAGGTGTATTGTGCCACTCGAACAACTCTATGATTAAGTGTAAACCACGATCATTCACATCGCACAAATCTAGCCATCTTTTAACTAATTTTTCATCAGCATGAAGGTCGCTTTTGTCTGTTCAATTTACATGAATAAATAAATTTATAATAAAAAAATTATTTTCTCCAAATAAACATTTTAATTAGAAATAATTTATATCTGCTATAAATATTATGATATCAAGTTATTCCATTAGTTTTTAAGGTCATTGTACTCAGATACAATCATTCATAAGTACATTCTTTTTTTTTATTTTTGGCTAAACAGAATTAAGATTTAGTAATAACTAAAAAATTTTATTTTGAAACAAAATATTAAGAAAGACATAATATTGTCATTAATATATATGACGCAACAAATATACTTCTCAATAATAATCCGAAATTAAACTTTTTGTCATATCACTGTGGTTACAATTATAACCAATACGTAACCACACTTAACATTGTTCAGATTGTTCAATAAGGGTTATTGGATATTTAAAGAAAAAGTCTGCAAAAAGTTAATTTCCACCTTTTGTTGTGAAAAACATTTGTTGTAAAAATAAGAAACGTACATTTTTTTTCTTTACCGTTATATTGTAATTAAATTAAAACATAATTACTGTTTATTTAAGTAGGAATTATAATTAACCTATTGTTATTGCTATATTAATCTATTTACTAAGATTTTTATTTACCTAAGACACATCTCCACTACTTACTGTTTATAATTTTTTCTAACAAGTAACTCAGTTTGCAGAAGAATTACAAAATGAAGCATAATTTTCACTTATTACTTTCTCTTACTCCTAAGTAAGAGGAAGTATTGTAATCGTGTCAAATTTTCGATATTGAGTTTTCACCGGAAATATCCGTTTTGAGGTTCCCTAAGTCCAAAAAAGTGGTTTTTAGCAAATGGTCTCTGTGAGTGTGTGTGTGTATGTATGTATGTATGTGAACATCATAGCTTAAAAACGAAAAATCGTAGAAAGTTCAAAAACTTGATATTCCGTTTAATTATCACCATGGGATCCGACAGTGGGTCATCTGTCAAAATTCCACAACCGGAAGTACTACTTTTCTAGTTGGTTTAATTACGTTTTTGCGATTTTCTCAAAAAATGGTTCCAACGATTTTTTTGAAACTTCATATATAAACTAAACATACAAAGATCTACAATTTTTATTTGAAACATTTCTCCGGGAAAATTCATTTAAGGGCACTTTTGGAGGAGGGGTGGGGTTATGTTTTTCTCTAAAGTGCTATCATAGTAGTTGATTATACAATCCTATCATCCAAACAAAATTAACTAGAAATAAATAGATGGACTAAATTCCGAGTTTCCGAATAAATTAGTAAACCGGAAGTGCGCTTTTACTGAAGAGTTTTTTCAGTTTTCAACGAATTTCATTAAATTTGGCACACAAACTATAAAATTTGTCAATTATAATTTTGAGAACTGGAGTAAGAGAAAGTTGTGTGAGTGTTTCACACCAGATTTTTTTTTTTTTTCTCTCTTACTTCTACTAAGAGGAAAGGTATTGTGATCATATCCTAATTTTAGATATCTACTTTTTCACCGGAAATTCAAGTTTTGAGATCCCTGAGTCAGTAAAAGTAGTTTTTTAGAAAATGGTCTGTGTTTGTATGTATGTGAACACATCCATTCAAAAACGAAACATCGCAGAAAGTTCAACCTTGACATCACATTTGATTATCCCATTTGAATCTGTCAACCTTCCTCTCAACCGGAAATACCACTTGACAGAATGGATTTTTCAATTTTTTGTGTGCGATATTTCTCGAAAATAGCTTCAACTTTTCTTTATTCTCAAATTTACTACACATATTAAGAGCTACATTTTTCCGGAAGAATTCATTTTAGGGAACTTTTGGGGAAGGGGTACTTTTCAAGTGCTAATTTAGTTTATTATACGATTTCTTTATATAAATAATATTAATTAGACCGGAAGTGTGTGTTTACTTTATTGTTGTAAAAGTGTTTTGCGATTTTTTGGGTATATTAATTGTAAATGAAAACTGATGTATTGACTGTCAGATATTTTTTTTTATTCTCTAGACTGTTTAGACAGCGAACCACAAGGAAGGCTTAAATCCAATAATTTAAATGCAGATCAGCTGGAAGCTCTGGTTGAAAATTAAACAGATGCCATTGTAACTAGTAAAACACTTTCCAAATAGTTGGAGGTCATCAACAAGATAAAAAATGCTGGACTGCTGGTCTAGCAAGAAATAATGGAGATTCAGTAGTACTACTGAAATCAGGTAAATTTCTTGATCGCAGAAAAAGTTATTTTTGATCCTTTTTTACTTTCTCTTACTCCTAATAAGAGGAAATATTGTAATCGTGTCAAATTTTCGATATCGAGTTTTCACCGCAAAATTTCCGTTTTGAGGTCCCCTGAGTCAGAAAAAGTGGTTTTTACCAAATGGTCTGTCTGTGTATAATGTGAACAGCATATCTCAAAAATGAAAAACCGTAGAAAGTTGAAACTTGATATTCCTTTTACGTATCATCAGGGGATGTGACAGTAAGTTATCTGTCAAAATTCCTCAACCGGAAATATTACTTTACTAGTTGTATTTTTTTACTTATTTGCGTTTTTCTCAAAAATGGCTCCGACGATTTTCTTTAAACTTGGTGTATCAACTACACATACAAAGAGTTACAACTTTTATTTGAAACATTTCTCTGAGAAAATTCATTTAAGGGCAGTTATGGGGGAGGAGTGGTGTTACGGCTTCCTCCTAAAGTGCCATTTCAGTTTATTACACAATTCTGTCATCTAAATAAAGTTAATATGTCGTGGAAATTCCGAGTTTGAAAAAAATCGGATAACCAAAAAAGCGTTTTAATTTAACACTTTACTAAATGATTTTTTTCACTTTTTCGCGATTTTCTCAAAAAATGGTTCCAACAATTTTCTTGAAACTTCATATATAAACTAAACATACAAAGATCTACAAGTTTTATTTAAAACATTTCTCAGGGAAAATTCATTTAAGGACACTTTAAGGGGAGGGGCGGGGTTATGTTTTTCTCTAAATTGCTATCATAGTTGATTCTATCATACAAACAAAATAAATTAGAAATAAGTGGATGGGCTAAATTCCATGTTTCCGAGTAAATTAGTAAACCGGAAGTGCGCTTTTACTGAACGGTTTTTTCAGTTTTCGACGAAATACATTAAATTTGATACACAAACTATAAAATTTGTCAATTATAATTTTGAGAACTGGAGTAAGAGAAAGTTGTGCGAGTGTTTCACACAACATTCTTTCTTTTTTTTTTACACAGCATTGAAAAAGTTTTGATGAAAATGGATCGGACATATATACTGTCGGAAAACTATGATGACTGCATAGTGTCAATAATCCATCTTTATTCATTCATTTCACGAGTCCAAGACTCCGCAGCTATGTTTATGTAAACTTTATATATTGTAATGATAAATTTTTCGAATAACTTGATTAAAAAAACTCAGTTTTCCTTAGCATGGAAAAGTAGGTAATCTAGGCTCTATTCGCTCTGTTATTTTCCCCCATTGAACTAGTTTTCTAGTTTATAGAAACTAATATTTACAACCAGTTCCTTCTTATATTTTTTAAGTTTTCCTAGATCTGGAAATTTCTATATATACATAAGTAGAGAAATAACTCGTATTCATAATTCTTTTATCCAATTCATTTGTTCAAATATGGATACTATGAATAAATTTTCCACGCAAGCTTGCTAATAGAACTACATCGCTTACATAAACTATCGTTAATCATTTATTAGCAAGTTCCAGTTTTACAAGAAAAAATAATAATATGTTCATACAGAGTAAAATAACTGAAGAATTAATTTCACAAATTATAGCAAAACGCAATGAATATTTACTCTAATAAGTGAGAATAATAATAATAATGATAATAGTTTATTTAATAGGATAATATGTGCCATCCCGGCTCGTGCGGACCCGGTTTGAGAAAGAAAATTAACTGAGAAGCGCTAATGACCGCAGTTGTCGATGCGCTTATAATAAAAAAAAATAAAAAAAATAGTTTATTTTAAGTAAGTCTTTGTCAAAGTGTAATATTAAAAAAAAAAAAAAAATTATAAATACTGAAAAAAACCATAAAGAAAAAGGTTAAAAAAATATATAAAAATAATAATTAAAAAATAAAGAAAAAATTGAACTATTATACATTTATTTAATAAATAAATTAATTAAAAAAAAAAATCCTACGTAGTTACTAAAAAAAGTGCACCTTGAAGAAATAAAATATCTAGAAAAATGCAACTATGATAATTTAACTAAACTTTATATAAAAAAAAATCTAAATACTTTATTTTAACCTTGATCACATACAAATAATAAACAATATATTAATATATAATAATAAGTTGAGCAGCTCCATTTATTGTTTCAATGATGTGATTTTTTTATTTTTTTTTTTAATGGTCACCGAAAATATAGCTTTACAGATGATTAACGGAGAAGGTACTATTTCTTTCATTGGTGGTTATCACTTTTATTGCTTTAATTATTGTTTTATAATAAAACAATTTTAACTAAAGATAAACAATTTAAACAAGATAACCCTGCCCACATCCCGAAAATGAGCTGTAGAAATTTTCCTAGGGAGAGAAAAATCTAAGGACAGCTTGTTGGAATCGAACCCGGGACCTCCGCGTTGCTAGTCCAACGCGTTACCACTGAGCTAATCCCTTCCCTGCCTACCTGCTTTACAAAGTACTCTCTTTCTCAGTTAACACCAGTTTTGCAAAAACAACATTCTATGTAAGCCATTTAAATTTTTAGAATTCCCCTATTTTTAGATTCACCAGTTCCAGCTGCACATTTTCTACAAATTCCTTTTAAATTCTGAAATATAATTTATACCTTATCATTTGGTCTTTACAGCAAGAATACAAGCTATCGTATACTGGGTACTTTTAGCATTTAATAGTATATGGGGTGTGTTTTTCAATAATTATGATTTGCCTGTAAGTTCTAAATGGAAGGTGTTTGATGGTATTATAAGAAGTATTGTAAGTTTTGGAGGGCAGGTCTGGGGATTTAAGTACTATGAGGAAGTTGAAAAGATACAAAGATGTTTTATAAAAAAACTTTTTTATCTACCCCCAGAATACCCCAAATTATTTTATATTCTTAGAAACTGGATGTCGTCTATTGCATCGTTACACCCTACAGTTAAATTTCAATTATGTTAAAAAAATATTGCAACTCTCGGATAATAGATTTGTTAAAGTAATAGCTGTTGAAATAATAAAAAGTGACATACTGTGGTGTCCAGTTCTTTCAAAAATGATTGAGTGCTATAAGACAAGTTTTACTGAAGATCTGTAAAGGATTGGCTGCTAGGGGAACATTTCACGGGTAGTACAGTGTACTGTCCAAAGAGGTGAAATATGTTACCGACAGTTTGGACAAAAAATGCACTAGTGCAATCATGTAATGTAGAGGTGAACTTCTAAATCTGAATTGTAAAGGTACATGCATAATAGAACACAGTTGTGTTCATTATGTAACCTAAATGAGGAGGAGGATCGAGTTCACTTCTTGGCAGAATGCCTTATATTGGCCCCTTATAATATTATTTGGATGATAGAATTGTTAATTTTCTCAGAGCAATGTTTCAAATAAAACTTTTACCTCTTAATACTTATAATTAATGTAACAAAGTTTAAAGAAAATCTTTGGAGCCGGTTTTTCAGAAAATTGCAAAATAGTGAAAAAACAAAAAAAAAAAAAAACAGTAAAGTGTTACTTCCGGTTGGGGAATTTGGACACTATCAGATTCCATGGTGATACCTAAAACGGAATATTAGGTTTGAACATTCTGTGATTTTTCATTCTGAGCTATGCTGTTCACACAGACACACACACCATTTTTATTTTAAAAAAAACACTATTATGGACTCAGGGGACCTTAAAACGTGTATTTCTAGTGAAATTGGATATAGAAAACGATTACAATATTTTCTCTAACCAGGAATAACTCTAGAGAAAGTAAAAATCTGGTGTGAAACACTCACACGACTTTCTCTTACTCCATTTTACTTTCTCTTACTCCTAGTAAGAGGAAGTATTGTAATCGAAATTCTTGATATCGAGTTTTTACCAGAAATATCCGTTTTGAGGTTCCCTGAGCCCCCAAAAAAGTGGTTTTTAGCAAATGGTTTATGTGTATGTGCGTGTGTATGTAAACAGCATAGCTCAAAAAACGTAGAAAGTTGAAACTTGATATTCTGTTTGGGTGTCACTATGGGATCTGACAGTACGTTATCTGTCAAAATTTCTCAACCGGAAGTACCACTTTAATAGTTGGTTTTTTTTTTTTTTTTTTTTTTTTTTTTTTTTGCCGTTTTTCTCAATAATGGCTCCGACGATTTTCTTCAAAGTTGGTATATCAACTATACATACAAAGAGCTATAACTTTTATTTGAAACATTTTTCTGGAAAAATTCATTTAAGGGCAGTTATGGCGGAGGGATGGGGGGTAATGTTTTTCTCTAAAGTGCTATCATAATTGATTATACAATTCTATCATGCAAACAAAATTAATTAGAAATAAATAGATGGCCAAAATCCCGAGTTTCAAGAAAACTAGTAAACCGGAAGTGCACTTTTACTGGGCAGTTTTTTTTAGTTTTCGGCGAATTTCATTAAATTTGTTAGATAAAGTATAAAATGCGTCAATTATAATTTTGAGAACTGGAGTAAGAGAAAGTTGTGTGAATGTTTCACACCAGATTTTTTTTTTTTCAAAAAATGTTTCAAATAAAAGTGATACGTTTCAATCTATCCAGCAAACTTTCCAAGTTTGAAGAAAATCGTGGTTACCGTTTTCGAGAAAATTCTAAAAAACCTATTCTGTAAAAATCACACTTCTGGGTTAACCGATTTTCTTGAAATTTGGAATTCCATCAATGCCTCTAAATATGTATTAATATTATGTTGGTGGTAAAAAATATATATTTTATACTGAAGTGGTTACTTTAAAGGAAAACATAACGCTACTGTTTCCCCTGAGATGTGAAAAATGACAAATGACTTTTTTTATTTATTTGATTATTATTTATTACATCACAATAAAAATGTCTACTTTTAAGTATTCACTGAGTCCTTCATTGACTCAAGAATTGACATGCAGGTGATCGATCACAGCTAATTAAAGTATTACATAATTGCTTCAGGATGATATGTATTTTTTTTTTTTTTTATTCTCTTTTAATTAAGTGTTTCCAATTAATTTTCAAGCAGTCCTTTTAGTCAAGGTTATTTTCCTATACTAATGAAAAATAATTTTATTGCTACTTATATTTAGAATAAGCTATGTACTATTAATATTTAGAATTTGAACTAAGTAACAAATCTTCTGTAAAGTCTTTTTTATATTGCCGACAAGGGCCCCATGAACATTCTAAACAAACCATCTATAAAAATAAAAAAAAATCTGGTGTGAAACACTCACACAACTTTCTCTTACTCCTGTTCTCAAAATTATAATTGACAAATTTTATAGTTTGTGTAACAAATGAAATTGGAATTCGTCGAAAATCTGAAAAAAATTGTCCAGTAAAAGCGCACTTCCGGTTTACTAATTTCCTTGAAACTTGGAAATTCGGTCATCTATTTATTTATAATTAATTTTCTTTAGATGATAGAATTGTATAATCAACTGTGGTAGCATTTTAGACAAAAACGTAACCACCACCTCTCCCCTAAAAGTGTCCTTAAAAATAAATTTTCCCAGAGAAATGTTTTAAATAAGAGTTGTAGATCTTTGTATGTTTAATTTACACATGAAGTTTCAAGAAAATCGTTGGAGCCATTTTTGAGAAAATTGCGAAATAGTGAAAAAAATCATTTAGTAAAGTGGTACTTCCGGTTGAGGAATTTGGACAGATAATGTACCGTTAGATCCTATGGTGATACTTAAACGGAATATCAAGTTTTAACTTTCAACGGGTTTTTTGTTTTTGAGCTATGCTGTTCATATACATACATACATACACACACACACACACACAGACCATTTGCTAAATACCACTTTTTTGGACTCAAGGGACCTCAAAACGCAATGCAAACTCGAATGGATGAACTCGATATTTCCGGTGAAAATTCGATATCGTAAATTTGACACGATTACAATACTTCCTCTTACTAGGAGTAAGAGAAAGTAAAAATGTATGTTTTTGGTGATGTGCTCGAGTTTGTCTCTTTCTGTAGATCTGATGTGAATTTTTTTGGGTGTACAGCACGTACGGCTGTTAGGCTGGGATAACCCACAGTACAGAAGTAGATGGTGCATTTTCATTACGATGGGAAATGTACACGAATAACTTCATACATACTCTAAATTTAATTCATTACAATAAATTCCTCTATCTTCCATTTGTATCATTCTCAGCCAGCCGAGACATTTTAAATACTACTAAATGCCTAAATGAAATTCCAGAGAATAAAATCATTAAATAGTAGAGCCTCTTTGATAAAAGAATTTTTATTTTCAATTTTTTTATTGGTTTTCAAATCGTCATGCTTTCAAATTATAATGAGATGTTTATATTGCAATGGCCCCAGAAGTTTTTTAAAGAAAAAAGAATTCTTTCTTGCTCTAGAATTCTTCTTCAGGAGCTCAGCAAAATTTATTATACTCAAATGCTACATTATTATAACATATTATAATGAAGAAAAAGTGTATAGATTTATAACAAATAAAAGAAAAAAAAGAAACAAAAAAAAAAATATTACAGAAATATTAACAGAACTAATTGAATATAAGATATTAAAAAACAAGAAATTTTAACACAGGAGTGACAGTTAATTAAATGTAATGACATTGATATTATTAAGAGAAAGGAAAAACAAAAGATAAAGACACCCTTGAGTTTTGTCTTTTTTAAAAGTGATCGAGTTCGAGTAAAATATGAATTTGTAAGGATTCGAATATAAGACGTTTTTGTTTGCTGATGATAGCATCACTATACCAATAAACTAATCTTTTATTTGTATCATTTTTCAGGCAAAATGGATTTTAGCTCATGCTAAGGGATAATATTGTGTTAACAATTATTGTCATCTAAAAATTTTATTGGACCTTATCAGAGGTGGATAGAGGTAGTCACTTTCTTCAGGTTGCTGATGTGTCTTAAAAATCCAAAAGGTCGGTGCTCCCATAATCTTATAATGTTAAAGGTAATTGAACGTTGGTAAATATTCCCAGATTTTGTGTGTGTGTATGGTGGGTGTGTTTTTGTGAATGCCCGACAGAGTGTCGGAACATATATTTGATTTCGGGATTCCCCTGCTCTCGGACAGATGAATCTGCCCAGCTAAGACCATTTGTCGTCATTAACTACACTTACAAGACTACACTTTATAATCCCATTACAAGCCCGTCTACTTTATAATCCCAGTCTTCTATCTACTTCTCTTGTTTCATTAGCTTTTTTTTTTAGTTGTTTTTCTGTTTTTCTTCAGGCGTATGAAGAGCTAATCTATCTAATCTAGGACTGAGAGTCTCCACTTAGGAATGAAAAATCATTTTGGCTATCAATGGACCCGTGAATAGTTGAGTTTTATAGATAACTTCTTATTATTATTATTATTATGTTATGCATACAGCTATTTAATTTAAGCATGAATGTTACTTATTTATCATGATAATCATTGTGACGCATTAAATAATCATGTGTCCATTCAGATGGATAGACTGATTAATATGCTATATGTTGCTCCAACTCAATATATTTGATCATCTTCATCTATAAATTATTCATTGTCCATTACAAAACAGTCTCTTTCAGCAGATTCCTTTCTAAACTCACTCCATCTATTATTTCTACATTTTCAAAATTTTACTTCACTATACAATATAGTCCCATATAGTTTTTGTTTTTAGTTTTATTGCGTTTCAGTCTTAGAAAGAGGCGAAGTCTATATGATTGATAATTCTAATACAAGCCTTTATACTAGGCACATTTTACATATCTACACAAGCTAATAATATTATATACTTCAAATTATAAATAAATAAATACAATTATTAATATATAAACATACACAATCATATTATTTATTTATTTTTATTATTACTTTCTCTTACTCCTAGTAAGAGGAAGTATTGTAATCGTGTCAAATTTTCGATATCGAGTTTTCACCGGAAATATCCGTTTTGAGGTCCCCTGAGTCCAAAAAAGTGGTTTTTAGCAAATGGTCTGTGTGTGTGTGTGTCTCTGTGTGTGTGTGTGTGTCTGTGTGTGTATGTATGTATGTGAACAGCATAGCTCAAAAAAGAAAAATCGTAGAAAGTTGAAACTTGATATTCCGCTTAAAGGTCACCATGGGATCTGACTGTACGTTATCTGTCAAAATTCCTCAACCGGAAGTACGACTTTACTAGTTGGATTTTTTACTTTTTTGCGATTTTCTCAAAAATGGCTCCGAAGATTTTCTTGAAACTTGGTATATAAACTAAACATGCAAAGATTTACACAACTTTTATTTGAAACATTTCTCTGGGAAAATTTATTTAAGGGCACTTTTAGGGGAAGGGGTGGGGTTATATTTTTCTCTAAAGTACTATCACAGTTGATTATACAATTCTATCATCCAAACAAAATTAATTAGAAATAAATTGATGGCCAAAATTCCGAGTTTCAAGAAAATTAGTAAACCGGAAGTGCGCTTTTACTGAACAGTTTTTTTCAGTTTTCGACGAATATCATTAAATTTGGTACACAAAGTATAAAATTTGTCAATTATAGTTTGGAGAACTGGAGTAAGAGAAAGTTGTGTGAGTGTTTCACACCAGATTTTATTTTTTACTTTTTTTTTAATCTTCATTCCACAATAATTCCAAGTAGCCAAATTGGCCAATAATAATTTATAAAATTTGGAGTAAAAACGTGTGAATGTTTCTTTTGCTGGTGGGAGAAGGAAAGTACGGCGACCATATAAAATTTTTTATATTGTGTTTTTTCAAGGGAAATACAATTTTTGAGGTCCCTTGAGTCCGAAAAGGTGGTTTTCAAAAATTAGTCTCTGTGTATGTGTGTGTATGTGGTATGGTCAGTATAACTCAAAAAGCGAAAATTGCCGAAAGTTCAGACTTTATATATTTAGTTTAGGGGAGGAATTAGCTAAGTGGTTAGCGCGTTGGACTCCCACGCGGTGGTCCCAGGTTCGAGTCCAGTGCTACCCTTAGATTTTTTCTTCCTAGGAGCCTCTACAGTTCACTGTTCTCGGTGATGGACAGTGTTGTCTGTAGCGAGGGAAAATCTAATGCGCTGTTGAAAATAGATGTTTAAGCGCCTTAAATTAAAATAAAAATATATAAATATATATATATTTAGTTCAGTTATATGTTTAGTATATATATGTAGTTTTAGGACACCTGAGCATAAGGTTTTCAAACAAAATCAAGTCAACCGAAATTAGATTTTCTCAAAAAAGTCTCCAACGATTTTCTTTAGACATATAATTCGACTTTTATTTGAAACATTTCTCCGGGGGAAAAAATTCATTTAAAGGCACTTTTGGAGGACGAATGGGGTCATGTTTTTTTTCCTTTCAAGTGCTATTTCAGTTTATTACAAAAAATTCTTATCTTCTAAATAATTGTGAGGGTGTTCTGAGGAGATGTTGGTTGTTGATGATGAAAGATAAACACCTTAAGATTTGGTTTAAGATATATAATTGATATGACAATATATATAACTGACTGCCAGGGACTTTACACTTTAGAATTTAGAACTGAACTGAACTGACAGACTGACGTGGCTAAAATGATATGTACGGAGTGTGAATCAACAGAATGATGTCTGACGTG
Source organism: Triatoma infestans (assembly GCA_011037195.1). Lineage (NCBI taxonomy): Eukaryota > Metazoa > Arthropoda > Insecta > Hemiptera > Reduviidae > Triatoma > Triatoma infestans. The sequence continues at coordinate 6,012 of JAAEAF010002620.1, read as the reverse complement.
TAAGACTGAATTGAACAGAATCCTCCTTGACTGTCTCTCTCTCATATATATATCCACTGGCCGAACCTCTCCTCTCTGTGCGAGAGGGGCTGTTTCTCTCCGCTAGAGTGGATGAGTGGTGGGGATTCACTGCTTAACTAAAACCCCTACATAATATTAATTAGAATTCAATAGATTGCTAAAAATCCCCGATTTAAAAGAAAAATGAGAAATTTAAGTTGTTTCATAGTTGTTGTTGTGGTGGTGGTTGGTACCGCAGAGCTAGAAAGCATCACAGACATTTTCCGTGATAGCCTGCTTCATTTTGTGTAGTCATCGACCGGTTTCGGGCGTTCGCCCATCTTCACGATGCGTTTTTCAGACATCTGAGAATAAGGTTTTCAAACAAAATCAAGTCAACGGAAATTCGATTTTCTCAAAAAACTCTCCAACGAGTGTGTAAACTAAGTTTACTCTGTGCAAGTCTATGTTGTCACACTGTCTGTAAAACAGCATCCTGAAGATAGGCGAACGCCCGAAACTGGTCGATGACCACAAAATAAAGCAGGCTATCATGGAAAATGTCTCGGATAAAGTGTTTCAGTTTTTTTTACGATTTTCTCCATAAAAACACACACACACACCAATGAATTTCATTAAATTTGGAGTAGGTAATTTTGAAAAGTTGGAAACGTTTGAAACTTTTTTTTCCCCCCCTGAATGTTCATTTAAAGAAATTTTGTGGAAGGGAGAAGTTATGCTTTGCTCAGCAATCATTTTATTAAGTTAGGGTTAGCGTATTGGACTTTTCAAGATATTTTTCCGTAAATACCGGCAAATGTCTTTTTATATATTTATATTAATTACTATTTGTCTTCAGCAAACATTCTTAATCACCTTGATATTATATTTATATTTTTAACCGAAAATTCTAACAGCAAGTACTTTATAATTTTAATGATTTTTTTTTTTTATAGACTAGCCAAGTTTTTTAATTACCGTTTTAAATTAATTGCGATTAAATTTATGAATATTTTCATCTTATTTTTTTTTTTACAGAAACATATTTAAATAAGTTAAAAATCGCAAAAGAACGTCGTAATATGTAACAACAGTTCAGATAACTAAAAGGTAAGATGCTTGAGCAAGCCTCCTTTTAAACACATTGTCAGTTATTATCTTGGGAAATGAATGAAACGACCGCGTTCATTGCTGCTATCTCAAGGACATCACCATATATAAACAATTATTACAATAGGTAGAGAGAGAGAGAGAGAGAGTGGCTGTTATGAACTATAATTTTAATTAAACCTTACAACTTCCTCCTAAAATTTCAAGTCAATATACACAAATAGAAATATGAGAATTTATAAATAAAAGTATTTATTAATAAAATTTGAAACACCTGTTACAATATTAATATTTTAAATTATATTATAGTGAAGTAGAACTTAATTTACGTTTCAAACAGTTATATAGATTACTAAAGACAAAATCCACATTAAACATAAACAACAAACTCCTAATTTACAAGACTCTATTGAAACCAATTTGGACATACGGACTTCAGCTTTGGGGAGCGGCTAAACAGACACATTTGGAAAAAATTCAGACATTCCAATCTCGCACACTGCGGACTATACTTTCATCTCTTTTCTATGTTACAAATGAAACAATTCATAAAGACACAAACACTGAAACAGTACAACAAGCAGCACATCGACTGTACACTAAGTATCATGTCAAACTGAACAGTCATACAAATCTTCTCATCAACAATTTACAAACAACTCTAGTTCCAGGAAGAAGATTAAAACGCCACAAGAAAAGATGGCCACAGGACTTGTTACATCCACCGTAGACAAACTTCATACTGACTGACAGACCTCACTGAACGACATTATGAACTAGCATAATTACATTCACACCTATACATTCATTTCACTTCACATTTCATTTATTCATTCCATAAACAAATCACTCCAACAGGGCCATCATTGGATGGGGAACACCTGCACACGTTCTACACGTCAGTACATTATCATACCAGACAACAGCATTACAGGCAAAACACATATTGTGTTGGTACTGTATTGCAATAAATAAATTAAAAAAAAAAAAAAAAAAAAAAAAAAATTATCCATTTCGTTATAAACAAACGACTAATATATAACTCAATCTTAAAACCAATCTGGACATACGGGAATAGAACTTTGTGGGGCTCTCCAAAGCGTTCCAATATTCAACGAATCCACAATCCCTTCAATCGAAAAATTCTGCGCGCCATTGTTAACGCTCCCTACTTTGTCTCTCGAACCTTGACAATCCACAACGATCTTAATATCCCATTCCGATGATCGATGTTGCTTCCTCTTCTTATAAAAAAAAAAAATCCATAAAAAACTGTCCTACCATGTAAAAACCCTTTAGCCAGAAATCTCTCCTCTCGAACCCTCCTGGACAATCCCTCTCGTCATCTAAAACGTCAATGGCCTCGAAGATCTTCTTTCAATAAGTGACAGTGAGTGATTTGGAGTGCTACCACTGGGTAACTCCTCCACTCGTTTTTTTTTTTTTCCTTCATTATTATTATTATCATCATCTTTGTTCAATGTCATCAGATTTGCTTGTGCGCACTAGCGCGTTGTAAATAAATAAAAAGAGAGAAAGATAAAAAAAAAAAAAATTATATAAAGAGCAATGCTAGTTTTTTTGCTCTGAATAATTTATTTATAACAGAATTTCTTTGAGGCCATGCCAGTTAAAACGACACTATTATGTGCGTATATAATTTATTGTAAATGGATGATATGAAAAATCTACAATTTGAGTTCCACCTACTAAGTTTCCAAAAACTTAAAATGCAAGTGTAAAACATATAAACGTATCTGTTGTGGTTGGTTTCGCCACAGCTGGAAAGCATTAGAGATAGCCTGCGCTTTTTTATGGTCAGCGTTCACCCATCATCAGAATGTTTTGTTTTACAATCCGTTGGATGACCATAAAAAGAAGCAGGCTATCATGGAAAATATCTCTGATATAAAACGTAACACTTATATTTGTAACATTTTTCTTGAAAAAAAATTGGGTTCTGAGAAATTTATGTCAGAACATTTTAATTTTTTTTTTTTTTTTTTTTTTTAAAGTTTTGTTTTCACGACAATGTAACTATACTCCAAGTAACTGCCATCTGTGCTTAAGCTAAACAATTCAGGTACCTACCATCCGTGCTATATGATTTTGTTAATAGCAACTATATGAAAATTTGCATCTTTATGCGTTGGTCTAATGGCTAGCGCATTCGCCTTGGGTGCGAGAATTATTGGGATTCAATTCCTGTGAAAGGAAAGTCCAGTGTTGACGCAGCATCGTGAGAAAAATTGGGAAGCGCAACTAGGTAGCGAAGGCCCGGAACTAAACGGCGAGGGAACTGCGGCGTCTTACCACACGCCCCTTAATACAAATCCCAGCCTGATAAGCCCTGGTCCTTCACGGGCTGTTTCGTCATAGGTTTATTAATGAAAATTTTCAAACATAAAAAAAATTTGTCTATTTTAGACTTGAATTAACTTCTTGTGAAAGAAAGTATTGTGTATAATTTATTTTTTTCTAGCTAGGTAGCTTCTTAATAACCAATTTTTTAGCCTTCAGAATTTTTTATTATTATTTCTTACAATATACCCAACATTTCAGCGTTTATTTACGCCATTCTTAAGAGTAATTTTTTGTTTATAATGAAGTACTTAAAAAAGGAAAACAAAATTAATCATATCATGAAATTTCAAAAAGTAATAATTTCAACAATTAACAATGATCAGATTTATAACAAACTAATAAAAATAATTAATATTAATACTATACTGACTTATAACAGGTTGATAATATAAAATACTATTTTTTGGACAATAATATATAAAAAATATAATGTCAAAAGTGTTTAAATATTTCAGCATTATTAAAAAAAAAAAAAATTATTTTCTTGAAATTCCATTGTATAATTAAGTTTTGTATTTTTACAGTACAATCTCATTATATAATATTACTCTAGCGTAAAAAAAACAACGAAATGTTGAGTACATTGTAAGAAATAATAAAAAAACATTTCTGAACGCTAAAATTGGTTTTTTAAAAAGAAAAGAAAAAACCTTGCTAGAAAAGAAAAAACTGGTGTGAAACACTCGCACAACTTAGTCTTACTCCAGTTCTCCAAATTATTAAATAATTGACAAATTTTATAGTTTGTGTACCAAATTTAATGAAATTCGTCGAAAACTGAAAAAAGTGTTCAATAAAAGCGCACTTCCGGTTTACTAATTTTCTTTAAAACTCTGAATTTTGGCCATCTATTTATTTCTAATTAATTTTGTTTTGGATGATAGAATTGTATAATCAACTATGATAGCACTTTGAAGAAAAATATAACCCCACCCTTCCCATAAAAGTGCTCTTAAAAAACTCAGAATTTCAACAACATATTTAATTCTTATTAACATTTTTTAGATGATAGAATTGTCTAATAAACTGAAATAGCACTTTAGAGGAAGACGGAACCCCACGCCTCCCTCAAAAGTACCCTTTAATGAATTTTTCCGGAGAAATGTTTCAAATAAAAGTTGTAGCTCTTTGTATGTGTAGTTGATATACAAAGTTTAAAAAAGAAAAAAAATCATTGGAGCCATTTTTGAGAAAATCACAAAAAGTAAAAAAAAAACTAGTAAAGTGGTACTTCCGGTTGAAGAATTTTGATAGATAACGTACTGTCAGATCCCATGGTGATACCTAAACGGAATATCAAAGTTTGAACTTTCTACAATTTTTCATTTTTGAGCCAAGCTGTTCAAGACACGCACACACACACAGACCATTTTCTAAAAACCACTTTTTTGGACTCAGGGGACCTCAAAACGGATATTTCCGGGGAAAACACGATATCGAAAATTTGACACGATTACAATACTTCCTCTTACTAAGAAGTAAGAGGAAGTAAAAATCATTTTTAGAAAAGAATATTGTGTAACGTGTTTTTCGAGGTTGAAAATTCAATTTAGGAAATTGGTAAAATCGTTAAAAGATATAGCAGTAAACCAGTTACAGCTAGGTAGTAACCATGTAGAAAAATTTTAGTCTCTAGAAATAAGTTTATTGACCCCTGGACTTTATTGAAATAATTGTCATATTATTAAAACTACTACTATTAGAAAAAAACATATATTTATAAACAAAGAATGTTTGTAAGTGGTTATATTTGTAGATGAAGTTGATGATATCAGACAACATAGTTCTGCCATCTGTTTGAACGAATGTAAATAAATGTACAATGGTTTTCCATCGTCTGGACGATTTGTTGTGTATGTTAAACAGTATTTTAATTCAATTAAAACAAAACAAAACAGCCAGACTTTCACTATGCTGTGCAAGCTTTGTTCTATTGAATGTAAAAATGCTTTCTTTTAAAAATAAAAATGTTTTTTATATACTTAGTAAATATTATTTTTTATTGTTTAATTTTAATCCATTTTAATGAATATAATATTATGTTTTAAATAGTTTCATTATGACTAATGATATTGCAAATTATTTCAGAAAAATCTTTCTGTTAAGAGTTAATTTAAAATGAAAAATATTTAATTTATTTTATTTCATATTTAAAAATTTACAGATAAAAATGCGAGCAATTACAAAGTTAACAATTGAGTAATTAAATGTGTGTTAGCCGGTTAAGTTGTCAAACATCAGAAGAGATTTTTTCCCATGATAGACTGCTTCATTTTCTGTGGGGTCATCGCTCAACCATCCAGATATCTTAATTTAAACCGTGTAAGACCGCCGACTGACTAGCACAAAGCAATTTGTGTACCCTATCTTTTTTTTTACTTTCTCTTACTCCTAGTAAGAAGAGGAAGTATTGTAATCGTGTCAAATTTTCTATGTCGAGTTTTCAACGGAAATATCCATTTTTAGGTTCCCTGAGTCCAGAAAGTTGGTTTTTAGCAAATGGTCTGTGTATGTGTGTGTGTTTATGTGAACAGCATA